>OY294046.1:5228389-5453802 GCA_958510825.1 Brachypterus glaber
TAGGGACCTTCCCCTCGTACAACTTGAATTTTCCTGAAAATTTCAAGTCGAAAGTTCGAAACTACCGTATAATACTATTCTAGCGTAGACGCTGTGAATATATAATAAAGATAATAGTAATTAGAAGGTTATTTAAAAATTAATTGACTTACCTCTAGGCTTATAAGCCTCGACCTAAGCTAACCCAACTCGTTAGTGAGTTTAATTAAGCTCTTAATAGGATTAATTTTCAGTATATCAATAAGAAATAAATAATATTTATTTATGGTACTAGTGGGTAAAGTAAGGTTTACCCATGAGTACCATACAAGGTTTTATCCAATAAATAGCTTAGGAATTCATATTTTTATTAAAAATTTTAATGACATTTACAAGAAAATAATTTGCAAGTGACAGTTGAGTGGATAAAATAAATAATTATCCACTCAATAAAGTAAAAGCCACGCGGGGGTTATTATTGAGTTTATCTATTTAAAATAAAGCTGGTAATTGTCTCATTATCTATATGTATTGGATAAAACTTTTTTTTCACTACTAGCTTTAGAACATACAATTATTTATCATGTTTTGAGACTGTGAAATCAATTTTCTTTACCTATAGCAATAATAATTTTTTCTCTCCTAGTAGGAGTAAATTTTATAAACAATTGATTTCTGCCACTTTAGATGTGTCAGTTCTTTGTGCAATTTTTACTAATTAAACCCAAGAAAATAGCTTGAAATAACTTTTTATTATTAATATAATTAATTATAATTATACCAATTAATACAATTAATAATTACCTAAATATTATGAAAGAAAATAAAAAAAAAACCACATTAGGTGTGTAAAATTTACTCCGCCATTTTTACCTTTTAAACGTCAAAATTTGTAAACAAAAACAAAACCTCAAAAAGGTTTTTAACCTTTTTACAAGTCTTTAAAAAAACAAGTCATTTTTAAGTAAGTATTTTAACACTATAAACAAAATAAAACTATAATGACACGCAAATACTACAAACAACGCCACAAACAAAATATCACCAATTATTCAATTTCATAACAAAATGACAGAGTGCAGCGTTGTCGGACCTCCTACCCATATAAATTCACGTTTGCTTGCATTTAAACGGTTTGAATGTAAATTTGTGCTGTCTTTTAGTGTCCTTATTAACATTTGTAATAAAATATTGGAAATTTATTGGTTTTTATAATTATTAATTATACGGTTGAAATGGTTTTGGCAACGTAGAACCGCCATTTTTACCGTTTAGATGTCAATTTTCTATCTATTGTTATTACGCAGCGCATAACCCTGCGCAAAGGTTTATTTCCTCTATATATTCTCTACCTATGTGACATAGATGTGCCTTGAGTCCACGTCAAACCGAAATGTTTTCCAGGTAGATTTCACCTTCCCGCTTCTGGTCACCACCCACCGCTATAGTGGTTTGGAGACAAATATGTTATACTTTACCTCCTCGCAACCTCACCACTATAGTGGTTTGTTTACTATTGGCTTTGTATATGTTCTACATAAAACAAATCAACATTAATGCCATATCTATGTATATATGATCTAATAGTGCAAGTAGTAAAAAAAACAATATATAAACTACGGTAGAGAAGACTATTATAGCCTCACACTCTTAAATTAAATTAAATGGAGCTCTCTACAACTAGAATTATGAAACAAAAGACGTCTACCCTATCTCTATCTCATTTGTGCTACAATTTTCAGCCAACCAAATAAATACAGTATTTGGTTTTTCATACAACAAATACAGTATTTATTTGGTTGGCCGGAAAGTGTAGCACTGAGCGCCCACGAACGAACATAGCTAATGTAAATCTGTAGAATAAGATAATTCTACTAAAATTTAGATGGCGTCAGTAATTTCTTTAATAAAATAACACTTCGCCCGGCCAAGTTAATATTGTATTTGTTCAACAAAGAACAAATACAGAATTTGTTTGGTTGGGTGGAAGTGGGAGTGTATGTATGTCTTCTATCCTTTTTGGGTAGAACTTTTGTCCCTGTCTAATCTAACGGGAGAAATCGCCATTTAATATGCTCGGCTATAAAAAATGTCTTCTCTACCTTGGTATATAATTACTATTATTTCTAAGTACCAGTTATCGCGAATTTGGTATTCATTTTATGTTCGGCTTGGTTTAATGTTTATAAATAATTACACAACGTATTATGAAGTATATTATTTACTAAAAAAAAAAAAAAATATTTCAAACATTTATTTAATGCAAAAAATACAAAAATAAATATTTTTTTCTCATTGATACACTTCTTTTGGAAAGTGGGACACTTTAAATTGTTTTTGTTTAAATTGGATAAATAAAACTTGTGAATTTTGATGCTTGTGTTAAATATTATGCATTTTACTAAGAGCATATCCACAGGCTCGCATAACAACAATAGTACATAACAATGCGATGCCGTGATTGGCTTCATGTGTCGCTATGTATCTTGTAAGCCAATCAATTTAAAGAAGTATTTTTAAAAGACAACTTAAATAAAAGTATTTTATAAAAAAGCCTTATTGAATATCAAAAGCTCCACCGAGAAGCTTATTGCAAATTTCAAATCCAGTCTTTCGCTTTGATAGTCTTAAAATTAATATTCTTAATATACATAAATCCTAATAACTCTAAAATTCAATTTTAAAAAGCTATTTTTTAAATCTTCATCTATTAACTATAAATAAATTTAAATTTTGGTAAAATAAATATTGTTTTGGCATTTCAGCAATTTTTATTAAAATATTTTTTGCACGACCAAGACTAAAACCTAATTTTACGCTTTCATTTTCGGGACTAAACTTGCCGTTTTTTTTCCATAGGGAATAAAAATCACGGCAACCTTGATAATATTAAAATATTATACTTATTATTATTACTTATGTGCTTTGCTGGTTCAAAAATTAGGTTTGGTGGTGTTTTGTAATAAATAGCGATTCAAACCAATTTATTTGATTTTAACAAAGAAAACCTTTAAAAATAACATTGTTATAACAATTTATACATTACTTAAAATTTATCATCTTCGTCCATTTTTTTTTACGTTTGTGTCAACCATATTAAAAACAATTGAAATCGCGATAGCCATGAAACTGACTTTTCGCAATTTACAGGCATCTTGATTAAATTACGAAAATAAAACAACCGATTTTAGACGCGTGGTTTTTAATTTTAATTTTATCTACCTACCTAAATTATGTTTGGTCCTGCAAAAAAATGGTGTGTATATACCTCAGGACTAAACTTGGCTGTTTTAGTCCCTTGCATTTCTGTTTCCCTCGCTCGCTACGCTCGCTCAGGACACTAATGCAGCGGGACTAAAACAGCCAGTTTAGTCCCTTGGTATATAAATAACTATTATTTTCGCCAAAACTACATACACGTCCCGCAGAATGCGGACCTTTGTACGAAGTCCAAGGGGGCTTTTCGGAAGGAAACGAAAAAAAATTAATAATAACATACAGGCTTATTCAGAAATAGGGTCATTAATTTTAAGGGGTGATTCTACATTGAATAATATGAAAAAAAGTTCCTATACACATGTCTAAAAATGTGTCACAAGAAAGCTGTCCCTTTGAAAGTGGCTAAAAAATTCTGTTTTTATTTAATAACTTAGAAATCCTGTGAGATATAGTAACGAGGTTTTGCACGTGAACTAATCTTAATAATGTCCATATTCGTATGTTATTTTCATGTACATATTTTAATCAGAGGTGTGCGAAACAGGGGGCCTTATCAGTTTTTTATAATTTTATTTTTGGAATATGATTCCTCAGGTCAAAATACATAAAAAAGGTACTCTTGTTGTAATACTGTAGGATTAGCCGTTTTCGAGAAAAACTGATTTGAAGGTGAAATTTCACGGTTCGAGGACGAAAAATTAAATTAAATTATGTTTAAAACCAAAATTTCAATGATGCAGGGTTATTCTATATTAAAAACTAAGAAAAAAAGTTTTTATACAGGTAGGTCGAAAAATCGCTTTTAAACATGGTGCATTTTTAGGAGACCATAGCTCCCTTAGGATTGATTTTGGAAGTAGTTTTTTCTTAGTTTTTGATGTACATTCACCTTACATCATTGAAATTTCGATTTTCAACATTTTAGTATTTAATTTTTCGTCCTCGAACCGTGAAATTTCACCTTCAAATGAATTTTTCTCGAAAACGGTTAATCCTACAGTATTACAACAAGTGTACTTTTTAATGTCATTATTATTTTAAATTGTAATATTTTATTGTAAATTTTATGTATATTCTTTTTTTTTATATCTTTAAATTGTACTGTTTTTTTCATGAATATTGTTCATTATATATATATATATATATATATATATATATATATATATATATATATATATTTCTTTTTTGATTTTAATGAACCTAGGCCTATTATAGGCCCATATAATAGGAAATAGTATATTAAAGTACTAGTTTCATAAAATTCGTTTTTAGTGCACGAGTACAAGTTTGGAGCCGCTTGCGGTGAGTTTTCTAAAGTACTAGTACGCTAAAAACGTGTTATGAAACGAGTGCTTTATACAATTTTTTCTATTTTGCTCTAAATTTAAAAAAAAAACTTACATTTAAATTGATTTAGGGATTTTTGTTTCGAATTGGCATTACAGTTTTCGCCATGTTTAAAATTCTAAGAACGAATATTATTTTGATATATTTTATAGTCATTTCTTCTCTTTTCCACTGCAAGTAACCAAGCCACAATTTTAACACGGTAAAACATAACCTAAACACAAAATTTTGTAGAAAATTAAACTTTAAACCAACGTTCACAATTGCACGGCAAACGTCAAGAGATAGACTTTTGTCTGTTGCCAACCCAAAAGAAAAAAAAGTAGAGACCTCTTATGGGCCTATAAGAACACGCAAAATACGTGTGATTATAAGGTTATAAGAGTCGCAAAATAGAAAAAAGTATTATTTTGTTGGCAGAAGTGTTTAATATATTTTTCGGGTGAGCAGTCAAACCAACCTAACGTTATGAAACTTGATTTTTTATTAAAATCTTAAAACTGCGACTTGATGAATACTTAAAAGCGCTTCAGAAAAATAAATTTTCTTTTAAAATGAATATACCAGAAAGATAAAAGAGTTTTATTTCAAAAGATTTCTATGAATTATGAAAATAATAGAAGAAACTTTTTCAATGAAATGTATATCTCCAGAAGACTTTAAAGTAAAAAATACTGCTGCCAACAAAATAATACTTCCCCTATAGCCCTAGGTGCATTAAAATAAAAAAAAAATAAAAAAAAATAAAAAAAAATAAAAAAAAAATAAAAAAATTTTTTTTTACAAAAAAAGTTTCTTTTTACGTGAAACGAAAAATAAATTAAAGAAATAATGTTTTTGAAAAAAATTGTTTTTACCCCCATTTTACCCTTTTACCCCAATCCGATTTTTACCAAAAACAATCGCAGACTAGAACTTTGGATAATCATTCTGTGGTCAAATTTTAAAGTCTTTAGCCCGAAGCGTTCTTGAGTTATCTTGGTCACAAATTTCCCGGACACACAGACCGACAAACCGACACAATTTTTTTTTTTGACGGAATACATATTTTTGGATATAAAACGTTCAGAAACGTACAAAAAGGAATAAAAATTTTTCGAAATTAGAATTTTGCAAAAGAATTTTCAGTTTGTTACTGTTGTTTACAAAGAACTTTTACCTCAAGAAGTAATTTCAGACCAATGTTTATGAATGTGTCATCTTTTTGTTTGTTTATTTACTAACAGAAACGTGATCAGCTTTGTGGTGTAAAATGTAGATGTCGCTAGTCGACTTTCAGGCTACCTAGTAGCGTAGTTTCCACCTTATCATGAATTCAAATCATTATACTTAAATTAAAAATGTAAAAAACTTTATTGTGTTTACTATAATCATGTTTAATAATATAGTATATTTAAATCTATTAAAATTAAACTACTAGTTCATATAAAACTCATACAGAACTAATGTTTCTTAAAATTTACAATAAAATATCCAAAGTATATGTTTCCAATCGGCAACACTGTCAGTCATTTTACGACATTAGACTGTGAGTTTACACATTCTTTCTATCTCTTTACGCGTACTAAGTGTAAACAATAGTCACTCCCCACCAGCCCCTCACCATAGTTGGTTCACGCTTCAAACAAAGCATACGGTAGATTTCATCATGCTCCTTCTTGAGGTAAAAGTTCTTTGGTTGTTTAGCATGCAGTCTGCGGAAGAACTTTTACCACTATTTAAGAACTGGCGCTTATTAGGATTTCGTTCTCAGATTCATCACCTAAGTTTGCTATTTTTACCAATTTCTATTTGGGGGGACATGCCCCCGGTAACTGTAGAGCATGAATGTATAGTGGTGTAAATAGTCGGTAGATGGAACTACGATGACTAACTGTAATGTGGGTTGCAGGTAAAACTGTTAACATATGTGGATGCGAGTTCTGTTGAGGACTGTGCTTCGAAGGGAATGTAAAGATGGCGGTCTCGTCAATTAGGCCATGGCATCGAAAAACGACGTTAAACAGTGTAAAACAAACAACAAACAAATACTCTCTCTCTCTATTAATTTGGTCTTTTTCTTCCGAATAATTAACCAGGGTTTCTCTATATAATCATGAGGTTTTCAGTGCGCAAGTACTGATCGGATATGTATCCTGACTTGCGCACTATCACTGATAAATTACTTGTAGTAATTTCCACGCTATATAAAAAATTATCTTTAAAAACATAAAAAACAAAAATCCATTATTATTAACTTAAAATTCAACAGTAACACGATTAATAACCATATCCATGGTTGACTTTAACTTGCACTTAAAACATTAATACGAAAATTCTCTTGGCACATCATAAAAGATTGCAAACCAAAAATACACGAGGCACATCATAAAAGATGGCTTAGCACGATGCTGACGCTTGATCGCCCAGTACTTGAACAAACTAATACAATACGAACTAATACAATAAAGTATAATGTTTTCATCCCCAATTTTTATATAATCGTTAGTTCATTGCTCTTTTCCCATACAAATGAAAGCCTTTGTCTTTTCCCTGTTTATTCTCATTTTGTAATTCGAAACCCTATACCCAGATCACAAATGACAGCTTAGTCTGAACAAAAATAGAGCCATTTTCAAGAAAATCGCATTTTTCGTTTTCTTTTTCTACTTTTGAGAGACCCCGAAGACAATTCTTTTTACTTTCACCAAGGAAAGTCTTGCGTTAGTAAAAAAAATTCGAAAATTATTTATTGCTTTTTTCTATTATCACACGCATTTTGCGTGTTCTTATAGGCCCATAAGAGGTCTGTACTTTTTGTTCTTTTGGGTTGGCAGACAAAAGTCTATCTCTTGACGTTTGCCGTGCAATTGTGAACGTCGGTTTAAAGTTTAATTTTCTACAAAATTTTGTGTTTAGGTTATGTTTTACCGTGTTAAAATTGTGGCTTGGTTACTTGCAGTGGAAAAGAGAAGAAATGACTATAAAATATATCAAAATAATATTCGTTCTTAGAATTTTAAACATGGCGAAAACTGTAATGCCAATAAGAAACAAAAATCCCTAAATCAGTCATCAATTTAAATGTAAGTTTTTTAAAATTTTAGAGCAAAATAGAAAAAATTGTATAAAGCACTCGTTTCATAACACGTTTTTAGCGCACTAGTACTTTCCTCACCGCAAGCGGCTCGTTTTCTAAACTTGTACTCTTGCGCTAAAAACGTATGTTATGAAACTAGTACTTTAATATACTACACGGAAAGAAATTAGTGGGCTCTGCGCTATACATTATAAGATATTTGGTAACAGTGGCAAATTATAGTGATTTAAGCTATAGATTATAAGGGACACAATAACTAATAATGTTAAAAATAAATTGGAAACGATTATATATATTACAGACACGATTATATTTATTACAGGCACTATTATAAATTTACAGAAATTTTATTATATTATAAAAATTATTAGCACGGACAATAATTAAATCTATTTAAGCTATAAATGCCATACTATTTGTTATATTTTATTATTCACTAAACAATTAAAGTATTTCATATAAATTTTTACACTGACTGCCATAATTGTAAGAGAAAGCCTTGTATTTATATAATAAGCGATTATAATTTGCTTGGTATGTGTGTTATAGCGCTCCTAGCTATAATTTTTTTTTCCGTGTATTTTTACTTTTCTGGACGTTTTATATCCGTCAAAAAAAAAATCTCTAGTCAATTCTTTAAAATAATTTCTTTTATTTCAGTACCTTAAAACGAATAATTACAACAAATTCTGGAAGTTTTTTTTTTTTCATTACATAATTTCTCTCTTAGGAAACTAAAAATTCAATTTGTTATAAGGACTGGGTACTCTAATGTAATAAAAATCTCTCGACAACTCGCCAAGTCTGCTCAAATAAGCATTATGTAATAAAACGTAGTTAAATGAAAGAAGCCATATTTTAAGTGGCAGGCCTGCATGCTGGGTCATTCCAGCGTAACTGACGAACACTAAAACAAATCCTTTTTGAGAGCTGAACCACTGTGGAAAGTCCGTAAACAATTTTTTAAAATCTTTAGTGAAATACCGAAATTCTCAATAAAAACATCAAAAATCTCAGAAGTCTAAAAACGTCAAAAATCTCAACAGAAGTTTCGAAAATCTAAGAAATTATGCAGAAATCCGTATAGAAATGTTTATAATTTTTTGGAATAGGCCTTTGGATCTGACTAAAATTGTTATCTAATTTTGCTGTGACGTTTCGACGATGGATTTTCGTTGTTTTCGAACAGAGAATTATCTAAAATCCATCGTCAAAACGTCACAGAAAAATTAGATAACAATTTTAGTCATATACAAATACAAATCGGGCAAAAACTTTCAATTTAGAAATGTTTATAGTAATTATAAATAATTACACAGCTCCAACATAGCTCCAATAGGCAGCAAAAAGTTGTTATCGGTCAGCACAGCTCAAATTTGAACAGCTCAAATGTAGGGACACCCCAGGGAGGAATCCTATCGCCGCTATTATTTTTGTGTTTTATTAATGATTTGACGCAAAACTGCAATAAAAAAGGCAAAACACTATTATTTGCAGACGACACAAAAATGATGGTGGCAGATTCCAACTTGGATGTCACCCGAAATTTGGCACAAACTGCCATAAACGAAATGCATTCTTGGTGCAAAAACAATGGCCTCCAGATAAACAGCTCAAAAACATGTTTTATACACTTCTGTACAAAAAATACTTCCATAAATAGTAGCCTATATTTAAAAATAAACAATAACTCTATATGTCAACAAAAATGTACAAAATTTTTAGGGTTGTATCTAGATCAAAAATTCACCTGGTCGCCTCAAATAGAGTATTTGTGTAATAAGCTAAGCTCCGCCTATTTTTTGTTTAGACAAATAAAGAATACGGTATCAAATGACGTACTGATTACTATGTACTATGGTATTGTACAATCCATAATTAACTACGGTATCGTACATTGGGGCTCTGCAACAGATGTAGACAAAATTCTCATACTACAAAAGAAAATACTAAGATGTATCGTGGGATGTCCTAGTAGAGAATCATGCAAACCGTTATTTAAAAAATTTAGAATCTTAACCGTGCCTGCCCTATATATGTTTAACCTAATTATGCTGGTTAGGGAAAAAAATATGGAACTGAAAAAAAATGAGGACATTCACAGGTACGAGACAAGAAAAAAAGAAAACATATATCAGCCATTTTCTAGGATAAATGTAAGTAGAGATAACTGCTATAATAAAGGTATAACATTCTATAATAAACTACCACGTACAATTTTAAGCATTAGTAGTAAAAATCATTTTAAAACCACACTAAAAAATTACCTAATTGAACTGGTACCGTACTCAGCTGAGGATGTACGTTTTGTTTAGTGTTAATATGATAATATGCAAAAATACAAACTTAAAACCTTATTTTAATTGTGATGTATATTAATATGATGCATACATTATTATATAGTTTAAACTACTTATTCTTAAATTATTATTCTTTTAGACGTATCTTGTAACATGACTAAGTTTATATAGTCTAGAACCTACTCTGTGTACTCATATGTATCATGTTATATTGGTAAATAAATATATCTATCTATCTATCTATCTATCTATTTTTTAATATACCGCGAAGTATAAAAATTATTGCATCAAGTATAAAAATTCTTCTATATTGATGTGACTCCAGACACACTGTGATATGACTCCAGTCACACACATTGCTTGTACCTTGAAAACGCGAAGAGATATCAACAAAAATAATGAAAAAATCGATCCCCCTAGACATACACTTCCCACATAAAACCATTTTCATCAACTTGAGGACATCGGAAGTGATGAAACCGGAAGTGGGGATGTTTCCAGTGGGATTGTTCCTCAAGATGACTGGAGGAACTAGTTCCTCTAGGCTAAAGCCTCCAGATATCTTGATCCATACCAATCCGATAATGTGTATCGAATTATCTGACTAGTAAGTTACTAGTAGTATATCCTTATTAAGACAACTGTCTTTTAATACTAGTATTCCTAGAACGCGACATTATTCGTTTAAAAAGTTTTGTTAGTGGTAGGAAATAACATGTGGCGCCACCTATAGCATAACGATGTCAAGTGCACTTAAATTTAAAAATTACACAAGTCTGTACTAAATAACATCTATAAAAGTATTTATACTTGATTAAATAATAGCTTCTTTTTCGCTAATGAATTTATTCACTTTTTAAGAGTGTGTCTTCTTCTTAAATATAAGACAATCTATTCTTTTTACCCATTACGCAAATCTCTCCGTAAAAAACTTACATAAGTGTTCCGTTACCATCCACTACTATCCTTTAAAATATCAGCCCGTGTGCATTTTTTGCAATTTACAACCAAACTGGACTAGTATAGACTAGTAGACTAGTATAGACTAGTATAGATTAGTACAGACTAGCATAGAAGTTGAAAACTTGAGATCCAGGTTAACTTTTTCTGAAATGACCCTGCTGTGGCTGGATAGTGCAGACGCGAAGTCACGTAGGCTTTTACCCATAAACCTTATTTTAAAGATCAGAATATTTTATTGTAAGTTCATTTCCCGCCTGTTTTCTTAAGGATTTAAACACTGTGCCAGAGATGTGATGAGCATGAAAATTATTCAAATTAAAACGGCTTTCTTCTATGAAGCATTTTCGGATTGCTTACCAAAGTTACGGTTATGGTTATTGGTTCATATTATTTACCAATATGTACTTTCGAATGTTTTATACTGACAGTTACTGTAATAAACATAACCTAAAAGCATATAAGAAATACACTATAAGAGAAAGTCAAATGATAGAGATAGAAAACTATTGTACCGCCATTAGCCGTTGTTTTTTAAAATTCACTAAATTCACGGTCAACGACAGCCGATAATACAGATAACCTACGGAAGTCGGTAATAAAGATTACTATTGCTTTCCCAAATCAATTTTGTAAAAATTGGGAAAAGCTCTGTATTTTTATTTAAAACTTTAAGTTTATTCACCAAAAGATAAAACAAATTTTTAAAGTCTAACAAGTGGGTTATCTAACCCGCACATTAATTAAAAATAACAATATATGAATCGAAATTTTAATTAAATGTAAAATTTGTTAAACTTTAAAAATATGAAATTTTATCTTTTGCTAAATAAACCTATATAATTAAAAAAAAAACACTTGGCTTTGATTTTTATATATTTTATTTTAAACGTAAATGGGAAATTAAAACAATTATGTCGTACTTTTAACAGTTAACTTTTTATTATAAATAAATATATATGAGGAGTAAACAATTGCCTTCATATATAATTGAGTGTCATACAGAATATACTGCCTAAAGGCAGAGCACATTTGCAAAGTTTTTATAATTAGTATTCCTACATTTAACAGATAAACAATATGAATCAGTTAAACCGATAAGCTTCTCTGGCCAGGGGCTATCCCAGCCCTAAACAGCTGTTTAAGGCTAGCTCAGTCAAACTGATAAGCTCTTTTCGATAGGGGCCATCCCTGCCCTAAACATATCAGTAAAAATGGTAAGAAGCTTTTTAGGGCATTTGTCCCAGCCCTAAACAGCTCAGCCAAATCGATAAGTTTTTTTTGTGTAGGGGCTGTCCCTGCCCTAAATAGCTCAGTCAAAATAATAAGAAGCTTTTCAAGACAGGGTCAGTCCCTGCCTTTAGTCATTTTATTTAACTTGGCACTATTAATGTTTTTGACCCACACATTAAATAAGTTTGCATCACTAGGAAAACGGTGACGTTTACTTAACTGATCCTTGCAAAACGGTACAATACACATTTTGTATTACATCACAATAAAAGTTCGGTATAAAAGCACAATAAATTGCAAATCACGAGTAAAATTTCACGAGTAAAATTTCAATTGTTTTGACAGATAAACTACCCCTCACCCCACTCCCACTAAACAATCAAGTTCATATACAGCTGGCGCCATCGCTCAGTCGTACCTAGAAGCCAAAACACAGGTTCGGGTCCTGGATACTTTTCACGGTCACGTATTTGACTTTCTCTTATAGTGTATTTCTTATATGCCTAAAAGTAGTGTATTTTGTTTGCTCTGTCAGAATGGATGGATTTTTGTCAAAATACAAGAATTTCATTTTAATTTTTAAATAGAAATGCTAAGATGTAAAAAACAGCCGTTTATATTGCGAATATTTTAAAAAAAAGAAGATATTAGAAAAAGATGTAATGATAACCAAACGCTATAACCCGCGATTTTTAAGCTACATCATTGGTTAAAAACTCGTACCTTTTAACATATAAAATATTGTGACATTTTTTGTCTATGACAATGATTGACGGTCGTTAAAGCTAATAAAAGAAGATAAAGTTACATAAAAAATGGTTATACTTAATGTTATTTTGTATGGTATTGAAAAAGGTACTCTTTTGGTTTATTCTTCATTTGGACTTTCACAATAAATTAGCATATTCTACATAATATGTAGAATATGTTCGTACAATATTATTGTACGAACGTAAATTATATTGAACACAAGGAAAACGTCAAATTTTTAAGTTACAATTACAACTTAAGGCCTATCCAGAGGCTCGCATAACAACCATTACAAGATACGACGACACATCAATGGCATCGCATTCTTATGTACTATGCTTGTTATGCGAGTCTTTGGATAGGCCCTTTTCAGGAAAACAATACCGACATCTGTTAAATTTTTGATACACTACGATTTATTCATAATTATGCTATTTATACGCTCGGCGGTGTAAAACGGGCCGCGTCCCTCACTATCTTGCGTAACTGGACGAAGTATAGTTCAACCCGGTTCAACCGAATGTCACCAAAGCATTCCGAAATCAAACGATAAATACCAAACGTATGACCAAAACTTTGGTAACTAAACCGAAAAGGCTTATAGTTTATTTTCATTTCATTTCATTCTAGCACCAATTATTACCGTCTTGGTTAAGTTTATCTGAAGTAAAATTAAAGTTTTAAACAATTCAATTGTTTTGCTTGTATTAAGCCCGAAGAGACTCTTTTCTACATGCGTGCGGATAGTAGCACATTTTGGCACGCATTTGCGGTTGGGAAGTTATATTTTTCCGTACTAAGTAGGCAACTTTCTGCTTTTTAGATTAGAAATTTGTAGAATGTTTACGTTTTCAAATTGCATAATTATGAATAGTGGATCAACTTAACTAACATCATAACTTACCCAAGACAGAATCACGAACTTTTATAACGATTATTTATAAAATAAACAAGCATAATAATGCAACTGAGCACAAAACTGCCATTTGCAATATAAACGATTTGTGCTGCCATTTAAAGGGGAGAAGCTCTACCGTTATCATATTACAGGACGGATTTAGTTTGACTTTTGGCTTCACATAAAAGTAGGTTTCTGTTTACCTTTGCAGACAGTATCTTAAATACACTACTATCCGAAATTTGGAAACCATCCGAAATTAGGCGCATTTCCTCTACACATGAAAATAAATAAAAATAAAAAAATAAATAAATTAATTTTTTTGTACTTTTTAAATATTTTATTGTAATACACATGTTTCCGGTCAAGCAGTCAAGTGCGGAAAATATACTTTTCGCAAGATTGGGAACAAAATTTTTTCTACAAGCGTGAGAAAAATAAAGAAAATATTTTAATAACGAGGTAGGTATTTATACTAAACAAGCCGTGAAGATACGTAATGCTACGCATTCCATCATATATTATTCACAGTAAATGGTATAGTGCATTTCCCAAAATACTTAAAAAATATATAAAAAAATAAAAAAATTAACATATTTTTGGACATATGTTTATAGGAACTCTTTTTCATATTTTCCTATGTACAATTACCCCTTAAAATTATTGACCCTATTTCGGAATAACCCTGTATATAAGTACAATTTTTTTATTTTTGGTTTTTTTTTCTTTTTTCGAGTATGAAGTAAATGTATAACATTCCTCTGCTATGAAAATACGTGGAGTTATTTAGGATGATTTTAAATAACTATTATAATAGCAAACTAGATGAAACGTTGCAAGCACCCTGTCAAAACATCGGCACTATTTTACACTAGAGCCATCTAATTTGCAAATTTCAAACTACGTGTTTTGTTTGATTTTAAATTCTGTATCTTTAAAACATTATATTCTAGCAAAAAACTGTATCATATTTTTTATAGGGCTTAAAAAGAGCTTTTATTTAAAATATAATTTTTTGAAATCGGGTTATAAATATGTAAGATATGCTAAAAAAACCTTTTACTGTTTTAAACGCCAATATCTCGAAAACAATGCGATTTAGGAAAACGTTGTTTATAAAATTTTTTTGATCAATTTAAAATTATATTATTATTATTATATTATAAGTGCTACATTAACCAAATACAATAATAATTGCCTTAATTATAAACAAAAATAGGAGTTTTACCCTATTTTTACCCCTAATCGTTTACCCCCAAAATCTAATCAGCTCTTCGGAATACGATAAGAAACAATATGCAAAAAACCGCAAGTCGATATCTCATGTAGAAATGGAGTTAGAAAGTTTACACCCAGACAGACAGACAGACGGACGCAAAAATTTTTTTACTGATTTCGACTCAGAATGGTCTAAAACGTCGAGAAATGTGAAAAAAACGTGGTCAAAGATTTTGACTTTTCGGCGAAGATTTCAATAGATCGGCACTCTTAGTAGCACTAAGTGCCGATGTAACATATGCTTTTGCTCGTTAGCTTATTTTTAGAGGCATTTTAATGGGGAGAAATAGCTTAGCAACCCTTCTCGTTTTATAATGAGGGCTTAAAATCGGATAATCTCGTAATTTCACTGGAAGGAAAATTATTTCTCTTTACGCTTGTTTAACCTAATAATATTCTAAAATTAACCACGATTCCAATGATTTTACTTTTTCCTGTCATAAAAGATAAAGGGGTAGGTCTTGCGTTAACAAATCATGTTTTACGGGTGGAAATTCCCTATTACAATCGACAGAAAAATAGTATATTAAAGTACTAGTTTCATAACATACGTTTTTAGTGCACGAGTACAAGTTTAGAAAACGAGCCTCTTGCGGCGAGTTTTCTAAAGTACTAGTGCGCTAAAAACGTGTTATGAAACGAGTGCTTTATACAATTTTTTCTATTTTGCTCTAAAATTTAAAAAAACTTTACATTTAAATTGATGACTGATTTAGGGATTTTTGTTTTGGATTGGCATTACAGTTTACACCATGTTTAAAATTCTAAAAACAAATTATATTTTGATATATTTTATAGTCATCTCTTTTCTTTTTTACTGCAATTAACCAAGCCACAATTTTAACATGGTAAAAATAACCTAAACACAAAATTTTGTAGAAAATTTAACTTTAAAGCGACATTGACATTTGCACGGAAAACGTCAAGCGATAGGCCAGGTCTGTTGCCAACCCAAAATAACAAAAACTACAGACCTCTTATGGGCCTATAAGAAGACGCAAAATGCGTGTGATTATCAGCTTATAAGAGTCGCAAAATAGAAAAACAATATTTTTTTCATTTTCGGGTTTAAAAATGTCATGAAACTTCGAAAAAATGTGAAAAAAGTGGGTGTTAATGTCCGACTGTCTGTCGGTCTGTCTGTTTTTAAACCTTTTAATGGAATATCCGTTTTAAAGTTATTTGCAGTAGCTGGCGTAAACTCAGTTATGACTCATCAACATTAATATATATATATATATATATATAATTGTATATATATATGTTTGTATATTTTGTTTGCCCTGTAAATGGATTAATCTGTTGGGCTAATAAAGATTATTATTATTAATCGGAATAAATTCAGTTATGACTCATCAACGTTGAAAATAAACACAGAAACATAGGCTTACGGAATAATTTTGCCGAATTATGAGGGAAATTTTTATAAAGGTCACTAAATCGAAACATTTGACGACTAATTTGTTACACACAACATATTATTAAATATATTAACTATAAATATGTAAATATATCGGTGTTTTTCAAAGAAAATAAAAATGTAAATATTTAAAACCTCGCGTCAACGATAGAATCGACGCGGCGCCTATGCGAGCACTGGAAATTCGCCGATGACTGCTCATCAACGTTGAAAATAAACACAGAAACATATGCTTACGGAATCATTTTGGCGAATTATGAGGGAAATTTTTATAAAGGTTACTAAATCAAAATATTTGACGACTAATTTGTTATAAATAACAATATTGACAATACATATTAATTATACATATGTATATATATCTGTGTTTTTCAAAGAAAAAACCGACATTCAATTTTTATCTTTTAAGAATACGAAAGTTTTTAATTTTTTTTTATCGATAACTTTTTTCCCACCTTACTCATTTAAATAGAATTATTTAAAAAAATAACGATAAAAAGAAATAAAAATGTAAATATTTAAAACCTCGCGTCAAAGCTAGAGTCGACGCGGCGCCTATGCGAGTACTGGAAATTCGCCGAGACTGGTTATTTGCGTCACATCAAATATGGTTAACATTGGCGTAGGGCAGGGACGGAAAACAGACAAAAACTATATTTTTTAGCGATATCTCACTTATTATTTATAGTAGGACAAACATTTTTATACAGATACAAATAATGTTTACAATAAAATGATAGTTTTATTTATGTTTTTAAGTTTAACCCCCCATAACTTTTTTGTTTTTGGGGAACTACGTTCAAAATTGGTAGAATCGATCCTTATAATTTTTGCTGAAAAAGTTACTTTAATCGGAATTTTCTTTCAGCTTTTTTCGATTAACGATTAACCTTATTGTTTTGGGGGATTACTTTCAAAAACAAAAGGGATCTTCCCCTCATAAAACTTGATTTTTCCTAAAAATTTCATGCCGATCGGATTATTCGTTCTCGAGTTATCGTGTCTACAAAAATCGTGATATCGGACAGACGGACATACGGAAAGACGGACAGACGGACATACGGAAAGACGGACGGACGGACGGACGGACGGACAGACTGACAGACGCACAAACGGACAGATTGACAGACGGACAGACGGACAGATGGACAGACGGACAGACGGACGGACAGACGGACATTTTCAAAGTTTCTTATTTTTTCATGAAACACATTTGTATCCAATAGTTTTTTGTCCAGGACGTTTTTTGACGATTTTGTGAAATTCGAAACTAGCGTATAATGTTATTCTAGCACAGCTGCCTGCGCAGGCGCTGTGAATAATATAATAATAGTAACTTATTAAACAGTAGTAGTAGTAGTAGTACTAGTAGTAACTATACTGTTATTTTACAATATGAGTAAAAAACTTATTACAAAACACAGTCCATACGAGCTATATAATTTAATTTATTATAAACCTGCTACGCTTAAAATCCTAGGTGTAATTTAACAAACTTAATTAAAATTTTCTCCTATTACTATATGGCTCATGGTTCACACTCATATTATGACACCAATGTTTGGATTAACCCTATAAGGGTAACATGCTTTTTTGTAACACGAAGGGTACTGACTTGTATACACACGTTATGTGTCCTATGTGTCCAATGTACATTGTACATCATGTACAATGTCGGTGTGGGATACCGACTTTTTAATCGCACATATTTTTGTAAAATGGACAAAAATTGATAAAAATCTATTTTTGTTTGTAAATTTACTCTACTGTAAAAGAGATAAATGTAATAAAAAAATATATATATATTTTTTTTTTAAATATAGGAAAAAAACGTAGCAAAAGTAACATAAAAATAAAAAAATAAAAATACCTACTTTTTGACATAAAAAATAAATAAAAATACTCAAAGTAAAATAAAGCTAAGTTAAATGTACATTTTAAGTTTTTTTTTTAAAGGTACAAAATAGTCTAAAACTTTTAAAAATTATATTTTAGTATTTGTTTTTTGGGGCATTTCTGGATGCTCCAAACAATGGAATTTTTCGTTTGGAGCAATATCTTGTTTTTCCGTTTTTTTTTTTAGATGCATAATCCATTTATGCATTTTTAAATAAGAGTAGCTTGTCATTTGGACTTTTTGTGAGATAAACTTTATTAGTTTTTCGCATTTTCCTTGTTTTCCATATTTTCCATAATTTCCATAATTTTTTCAAAGTAATTAGCCTAATTTTGACCCGTTTTTTAAATTTTCCGGTGTTTTTCGACTTTTCCAACTTATTTATTTATGGGAGGCATAGCGTAGTGGCTAGCGCGTATGTATAGCAAGTCTACTATCGTGAGTTCGATTCTCACTGGCGCCGATTTGCCTTTTTCAGTTAATTAATAATTGAAATTTGGCGAAGGCGCTAAGTGAAACGGACATTCCCTAAAAACTGGTTCGAAAGTCAGTATAAGCCGGTGGTTCCCTCTACTACTAGCCCACACAAGTCCTGGACTTAGGGGATGCTTGATTAAGTAGAATAGTACGAGGTTAAACAAACAAACAAACATTTTCATTTACTCCTACTCCTTATCAGTAAATCGAAATTACCCCCTTTTAACCTATATTATTAAGTTTTCCAAATTTTTCCAAAGTCAAGGCACTCAAATCGATGGTTTGCACTCAAATAGATGGTTTGCACCCGAAACTATTAAACTGAATATGCTAACGAGGTAAACTTCGAAAAAAATATTCCCATTTTTACCCGTAAGTTTTTTTAATTACCTGGGGTTTTCCGAATTTTCCCAAATTGGAACCAAACGAAGTCGTCGGTCTGTGATACCGATGTTACCATTCTAGGGTTAACTAACACAAAAGTTCCTGCAATCAATTTTTGAAAATGTTCCAAATATATAACTAAGTTTAATTTTCAAATGTCACTTCATTTCGTTTAATAAGACATGCAAAAATATTTCAGAATTTCATGATGGATACAGATAAAGAACAAGGAACCAATATAAATACAAACAGTTAATATAAAACAAGTTTTTGCCTTGAAATATTTTAAAATTTCCATATCTGCGAAAATATTAAATGAATAAAAATGGATTTTTGTTTCGAGCAGTGTTGCCAAATGTGGTATTTTTTTTCTATGTACGTTAATAAAAGCATTGTTCTTAAGATAAGATAACATAAATTTTATTGGAACACTCACATCTCTACTCGTTTACATCTCTGCTCTTTCACATCTCTATTCTTTTACTTCTCTCTTATTTTACTTCTCTCCTCGTTTATTTATTTCATAGGCTTACAATATAACAGACCTGTTTTTTAGAGTTGACATTAATTAACTAATTAACAATTTAAACTACCAGAAAAAGACTGTCAATAAAAGTGCTTGTTTGTCTGTCCAGGAAAATTCGTAATAAGATTATGGAGATTATGGATTTATAAAGAAAAACCAGCAGCTCCAACGGTAACTCAAAGCCTGCAGTCTTATGGAACAGTGTGGCCCTGACTAGTAATTTAATGTGACTTCCAACGTGTTAAATAACTTTATTTCCATGACATAAATAAAAAACTAGGTTATGAAAAAGTTACATAAACACTTTTAACTGTAGTTTTAAATAATTAATATTTTACAGTATTTTTATTATACATTATAAATGTTATTATGACGAGTCTCATTTAGCGAGTATTAAATAATGCGTTGTTGTCAGGTTAACTATAACACAAACTTTTTAACTAATCTTTATTGAATATTTATTTTGTCCATTATTAACATATAAACTTGGCTCCCAAAATGATCAAAATTTGCGTTACGTAATATATATAATATAATAATCATTATTTATATTTTTTTATCCGAGTAATTCTCTGCACCAAGAGTAATAATAACCCAGCAAACATTGGTTTGTTGGCTGCCAAACATTGTTAGGTCAATTTTTCCTACATTGGACCAATGTTGGCAAACCCAAATTGGGCCTATATACTGAGGAGACATCAGCCGCCCTACGGCCGCATACGACGGGCCAATGTGGGCAAAACTGCATTGGCCCTACATTGGCCGCCCGAAGGTCAATGATTTTTTTTTATTTTCAGGATAAAAATTTATCATTGGCCTTAGGTTGGCCAATGTAAGTCGGTTTATTGGGTAAATCAACCTTGATAGTATTCTAGGTAGTATTATGTTCTGTTTGGTTAACAAATCCAGGCCGCCACTCCAGGAACTATACGACGTGTTAATGAGATTAATAAGGCTCAGAACAGTGTAAATAGGGTCGTAAAACCGATTCCCTTTGTAAATGTCGACTTGACTAGGTTAAGCAGACTAGATGTTACATTACTTGGATGTCTGATAATGAGACTTGCTAACTAGGGCTGCCGAAGGACCCTTTTTGTAATTAAAAAAAGTAAAAAATAAGCCGGTGCCACAGTCCAAACCACTCCCTAAATTAAATACTAACATTTCATTTTGTTGTTAAATTGTTTGCTGTGAAATTGGCACCGACTTATTTTTTATTTTTTACTTTTTAGAGACAGAAGTCGGTTCATTTTTTTTGCGAAAAATTTTTAGTTTTTACTTTTTAGAGACACAGAACTTGTAGATTTTTAACGTCATCTAAGCTAACTTATAGTGGTCCTTCCATCTCGGCAAGCTGTTGACGTCACAACGCACTATTAGTTAGCCCAAGAATCCAACCAACCTTACTCTAAACAAAATACCAAAGAAAATCTTTGTTAAACTTTAAGCGTTAAGTAATAAACAAAATTTATAATTATCTCTTGGTATTTTAATATACATGTATATTAAAATACCTGCAGGTCCACATAATCAAGTTCAGCGGCATTTGAGTGACCCCTTAATCAAGTTATCCGGCTTATCCGAGTTATCCGATCATTTTCTAAAAATTTGGTTGGTATTAGAACCAAATTAAGCCGGTTTTAAGTGTAATTGCCTTAAAACGATTAGATTTATTTTAATTATCCGGCTTACCCGGCATTATCCGAGCGTCAAATTAAAACGGGACCACCTCTTGAATGTTCTCTTTAAGCTGCAAAAGGTTTTATCAAATTCTGTTCATCCGTTCCAAAGTTATGCGGGAACAAAGATAAAAAAAAACAAAGTCACACGTCGAGTTGATAACCTCCTCCTTTTTTGGAAGTCAGTTCAAAATACTGCTGCTTACAAAATAAACTTTTCCTCATAGTTATAAAAATTCAATTCTGGCAAAATAAAACATTAAGTTTTTGATTTCCCATTTTGAAAATTTTCAAAATTTCGGAAAGCCTTGTATTCGTGCAAAAATTGTGTTTTATGACGTTTTATAACGATATAAAACAAGTTCAGAAAAAAGAAATAAAAGTCCAAACGACCGGTCGATCGGTCTGTCCGGGAAATCTTGTGGGCACGATAACTTGAAATTTGGCATACACTGTATGCCATACAGGTATGTTACCAAAAGTTCTCACTTCAGATTGTTTTTGGTGAACATTGGGGTGAGGCAAGGGGAAATGGAGAAAATACATTTTTTACAACATTTTGAAAATTGCTATATAGGGTTTTTTGAGGTTGATGAAATGAATCTGAAAATAAAATTTTTCTAACTTCACCCCAGCCGGGGTGAGGCTGTAAATATGTAATGTTTTCAATATTCGCGTAAAATTAGTATATAGGGGTTTTTGGGGTCGACGAAACTGAATCTAATAATAACATTTTTCTAATTCCACCGCCTGAGGGGCGAGGGGTAGTTTTCGTGAAAAATATTGTCAATTAAATTTTCAGAAGACAACCCTATTTAAAACAGTTCTTTACGAGTAAGCAAATGAGATTTTTAAACACTTACATTCAAATAACTTCAAATACCTGGTACTTTTTAATTAAAACATTTTTTATTGAGCATAACTTTTTCTGTCAAGACACCTCTAGAGGCGTCTAGAGCTCTATAAGACGACTGAACTCAGTATTTTGTTTTTTTAGAAATACCTACCCTTTTTTAAATATTTTATCAAAACACAAAAAACATATGATATTAGTGTCCTTCGATTATAAAATTAATAAACAAATATCGCGACTGAGACTTTAAATAAAATTACTAAGTTTTATGCACTAGCGACGTTTAAAATTTTAATTTGAAATATGTCTACGTGTACGGTTCTATAGTTTTGTTTATTGTTCGTAATTGTTTATTTAAATAATATTTATGATAAATGTAGTGTTTTGAGTATGCTAAGCTTGATAAAGTCTTTATTAAAGACGAAACGTCGCTAGTGCATAAAACCTAGTATTTTTATTTTAAGTCCTAGTCCCGATATTTGTTTAATAATTGAAAAAACATATGTTTAAATCAATAATACTGTTTTTTGATATGGTTAATTTAACAACATTTAATTTAATTCAATAATGCCTTAACCATAAAATATTTAACTATAAACTATAAATTGAAAAAAAAATTGAATAGTTGATAATTATTCAATAAAAAATAACAAACATTTAGCTGATAGCCTTTTTTTTTGGTAATCTACTTGCTTTTCTAGGAAAAGTCGGTGATTCTTCTATACAAACCTCCCAACGAACTAATAACTCTTCTCTCTAGAATACGCATACCGTTTATACAAAGTATCGCCAACATCTCGGTTTGTTTGTAAACAACTAGTAGGTATATTCAGGCCTGAAAAATAACAGTTACCAGTAACTGTTATTGTTGTCTCTGTTAGAACAAAGCTGTGCGAGTAAGACAGACAAATGTATATGTTGGCTACGTTTTTGTCAGTTTTTACAAATGAAATGCCTATTCTAGAGAGAAGAGTTATTAGTTCGTTGAAACCTCCCCACCCACCCTCTCTATCATAAGATTACCATATGGACTATTAGTGCAGTACAATACATTACAATAGAAAATAAAAAAAATACCTAAACAAAGTTTAATAAAATTTTGTGGGTAAGAACGTCAGTCTGACTGACAATGTATAATAATTTCTTTTGTTATTTTTTATTTTTATCTAAAATATGCTTTTTAATATTGAAATACATGCTTGACAGAAAAGGGTGAATTCAGTCAATGTTATTCAAAATACAGGGTAATTTTTTATGCGGTACAGTACATTTAATAATTTTACTTGAGGTTATAGACATATAATTTTTTGAGCAAAGCCACCCTGTATATTTTAGTAAATGCAATAACTTAAGTAATCCATACAAGTACAGACACTAAAAATATTAATAAAACAACCGTGAAGACATGTAATGCTACGCATTCCATTATATATTATTCACAGTAAATGGTATATTCAATTTTCCCATATATGGGAAAAAATTAAAAATACATTTTTTTCGAAAGATCTAGTTTTCTTTAATTAACGTAGTCGTCCAACCGAAGTAACTGATTGATTTCGTGCTTGTTAGCACTCTTCAGATCCACATATCGGTAGTAGGACAACTACACTGTAAAAACTGCATGTAAAATAATGTAAAAATATATGAATTTACATAGTACGGAATAGTAATTTTACTATTCTGGACTATGCATAATTCATGAATTTATGTAAAAGAATGTAAAATAATGTAAACTAATGTAAAAGAATGTAAAATAATGTAAAATAATGTAAAAGAATGTAAAAGAATGTAAAAGAATGTAAAAGAATGTAAAATAATGTAAAAGAATGTAAAATAATGTAAAAAAATATATTTACATTGATTTACATATTTTTACATGATTTTACAATGTCGGGCTATGTTATTTTAAGACGCGCGTGCGCTTTGGACAATAACCAAGAAGGCGTCGCATCTTGAGACGGACCGTTTAATATTGTTATTGTTAGAGAGATAGCGACGCATGCTGCTAGGTTAAAGTGTTAAAAGTGTAAAAAAGGTAAATATTATTTATGTACGATATTTAAATGCTTTATTTGTGGCCTAAAATTTACGTTCATTATAAATTAAATTTCGATCTTTATCAACCAATAGATCTTTAAAGAAAGATGTAAACAGTTTATACTCGTATTAAGGGTGCAAATCGTTTGGTTTATTAAACCAAATGAACTTTACGCTACGATATTTCAAAATAGCTTTCTTTGACACAGAGACTAGTAATTTAGAACATTTTCTAAGTAGTAAATATTTTTTTTCAAATTTCAAGTCCAAACCATTCTGGACTATGTAATTTTTAGCGTTCCGGTCTATGCAAAATATTACCATTCTGGACTATGTAATTTTTACCGTTCCGTTCTATGCAAAATATTACCATTATGGACTATCTAATTTTTACCATTCCGGTCTATGGCAACATATTACCATTTACGGACTATGTAATTTAATGTAATTTATTTTTACCGTGTTCGAAAATCAAACCTTTGGAAAAAGTGTTAACATTGTTAACGGTCAGTCACTTCGGTTGGACGACTACGTTAGTTAAACAAAAGTTGTTTTAAGGAATAGTAAATATTGTGAGCTATAACTATAACTATATTAGGCCATTGGGAATATACTGTGCTGATGATACCAAATAAGGTTGAAACAGTTCTGTACACAGTTTTCCCTCTAATGTTTAATGCCACGAAATACCTAATTCATTATAACTACAGTGCGATTATAAAGTTCCGAACAGTTTGAAATGAAAATACTCTTCGTTTGAAGCCACGCCTCTGTTAGGGGCGAGTAGAGTGCGCGACAAGCCCATGTGATTGCTATGTACCACAGCTCGGTGGCCAGTAAAACGCACACAGCTTTCTTGCATTTTACTCATCGCCAATGCCACTTTTGCATTAAAAAGAGTTCGGCACTTTATAATCGCACGGTATATTGTTTAATTTTTTATTCAAAATTATCAGTACCGAAATATGCAATGGGTCATATTAAAAAAACAAAGTTGAGATTATTTCTGGAAAAAAAGTAGCAAGTTTCGAAAAATTATAAAATAAAGTAAATTTAGATCTAAGATCTAAGAATTAGACATGAACTACAAACTTAAAAGAGTGAGACTTTATTATGAACCATTTAAAAAAATAACCCTGTATATATGCTTGAATGGAAAGGGTATATTCAGTGAATGCTATTCATAATGTACAACAATACAATTTTATATAAAAACGAAATTAAATTGAAAAAGTAATAAGTGAGCGAAAAATTAACCGCCCTTAAACAGGGGTGATGCTAACATATTTTCCAGGAGTAACTGGAAAAACAATCTTAGGAAAACACTGCATTTCAAAAGAATTAAGAAGTCAATATTTTTTGTCTTGATCTTGTCTCCAAATTGGAAAAAAAAACACACCTGAATCCCTCAGTGACAATGTGCTAGTTTAGTCGTTTTACAAATAACATTATTATACATTGTACCTATATGCATTGGCCCGTGGGGCTAACAAATTATTAATTAATTATTAAATATTAATAATAAAACTATGGTCTGTTTCATCAAGCAAGACAGTAAATTAAAAATCGCACAGTGAATATTTTCTAAACGGATTCGAATATTGGATGTGCGAATATACAGCGTAGTTTATTTTATAAAACATAACTATATTCTATACCCAAACATAATCTATTCAAACCTGTTGTAAAAATATTTACTGTGCGATTTTTAATTTACTCTCTTGCTTGATGAAACGGACCATAATACCTAATTTATTATTATTAACCCTTTATGTCAGCGATATACAGGGTGTTCTATTTATCATGACAGTCCTGCTGGATATATTAAAAAAAAGTTTTAAACAAAGGTTATAAAGGGAGCACAAAATGGTGTATATTTAATATGTTTAGGGGGCAAAATGGAGCCTTCGTTGCCTTCATTATGGAGGCAAGGACAAATGGAAAGGAAGGTTGCGTGATACATAATTTTATAAAAGTTTATCAAATTTCCCTTTTTACCATATTAAAAGTTAAAATTAAAAAATTATTATGGATCTCTTTTTTATATTAAAAGTTTGGGCGGTTATAGTTTTCACTATTTTTCTTCGCTTTAATATTTTTTCGCAGTATATGTTTATCGCTGTTAATCCTTTGCGCGGACAAAAACATTTCGCGGTAGTTTTTTCGCAAAAATATTTTCGCGGCATTTTTTTCGCAGTAAATTTTTTAACTAAAACTTCCCATCACAGCTTGTTATATTTTTTTCTTTTTTGCAAGTCTTATAAGCTCATAATCACACGCATTTCGCGTGTTCTTATAGGCCCATAAGAGGTCTCTCCTTTTTTTTTCTTTTGGGTTGGCAACAGAGAAAAGCCTATCGCTTGAAGTTTTCTGTGCAAATGTCAATGTCACTTTAAAGTTTAATTTTTTACAAAATTTTGTGTTTAGGTTATTTTTTACCGTGTTGAAATTGTGTCTTGGTTAATTGCAGTGAAAAAAAGAAGAGATGACTATAAAATATATCAAAATATAATTTGTTCTTGGAATTTTAAACATGGTGTAAACTGTAATGCCAACCCAAAACAAAAATCCCTAAATCAGTCATCAATTTAAATGTAAGTTTTTTTTTAATTTTAGAGCAAAATAGAAAAAATTGTATAAAGCACTCGTTTCATAACACGTTTTTAGCGCACTAGTACTTTAGAAAACTCGCCGCAAGCGGCTAGTTTTCTAAACTTGTACTCGTGCGCTAAAAACGTATGTTATGAAACTAGTACTTTAATATACTATTATTTTTGTGTGAAAAATGTTTATTCGTCAGTTTGTTAAATACGAATTCTGTTAATTTAAAGTTGATTTAATTAAGTCCAACAAAGTTAAGAAGTTGTTTTACTAATTCTTATTTAATTATAATTTAACACCATTTAGCCCGAACAAAAGCTTCGGTGAAAACTAGATGAAACGTTGCAAGCACCCTGTCAAAACATCGGCACTATTGTATACTAGAGCCATCTAGTTTGCAAATTTCAAACTAGGTGTTTTGTTTGATTTTAAATTCTGTATCTTTAAAATATTATATTCTAGCAAAAAAAAGTATATAACATTTTTTATAGGGCTTAAAAAGAACTTTTATTTAAAATATAATTTTTTGAAATCGGGTTATAAATATGTGAGATATGCTAAAAAACCTTTTACTGCTTTAAACGCCAATATCTCGAAAACAATGCGTTTTAGGAAAACGTTGTTTATAACATTTTTTGACCAATTTAAAATGATCTTTTATATGTGCTAAATTAACCAAATACAATAATAATTGCCTTAATTATAAACAAAAAATGCTAAAAATAGGAGTTTTACCCTATTTTCACCCCCTAACCCCCAATCGTTTACCCCCAAAATCTAATCAGCTCTTCGGAATACGATAAGAAACAATATGCAAAAAACCGCAAGTCGATATCTCATGTAGAAATGGAGTTAGAGAGTTTATACCCAGACAGACAGACAGACAGACAGACAGACAGACAGACAGACAGACGGACGCAAAATTTTTTTTTACTGATTTCGACTCAGACTGGTCTAAACCGTCGAGAAATGTGAAAAAAACGTGGTCAAAGATTTTGAGTTTTCGGAGATTTCAATACATCGGCACTCTTAGTAGCACTAAGTGCCGATGTAATAAGAGTGGAAGAAATGTTTCAGCGATTTTTTCCCATTTAACAATTTTTGAAGGGGTGAAACTTTGCTTTTCAAGCATATTTTACCTTTTCTGTTTTCAATTGTGTTGGAACAAAAAAAAATACTCGACAGGTCCAGTGGTGTAGTCCTGGGAAAGCGCGGAAAGCGGCGTTTCCCTTAATCTTAAATAATTTTCAGGAAAACTACAGCCAGGCGATCATAGCATTACGGACTAGACTATGAAAAAGCCGTGAAGATATGTAATGCTACGCATTCCATTATATACTTATATTTATATATAAAAAAATATTTTTCAAAAAAAAAAAAAAAAATAAAAAAAGCTTTTCTTGAAAATTCAAAAAAAAAAATCCAAAAAAAAAATAAAAGATACACTTTATTTTAAAACATCTAAACGAAAAATGTTTGAATTTTCTTTTTGCTAAAAAGTATAAATTAAAAAAAATCAAAATGAAAGTTTTTTTTTATTATATCAAAAGTCTAAACCCCCCCCCATAACTTTTAATAATAAAAGTAGTTTTTTCTGAAAAAGGTACGTTTATTTTTTTTCAGCTTTTTTTGATTTTTTTGTTTTTGGGGGATTACTTTCAAAATTGGTAGAATTGATCCTTATAATAAAAGTAATTTTTTTCTAAAAAAGTTACGTTAATCGGAATTTTCTTTTAGATTTTTTCGATTATTTTAAAAGTTTTACCCCCCATAACTTTTTTTTGGGGGGATTACTTTCAAAAATAATAGCGATCTTCCTCGTATAACTTGACTTTTCCTGAAAATTTCAAGTCGATCGGATTATTCAATCTTGAATAATCGTGTCCACAAAAGTCGTGACATCGGACTGATATACAGACAAACGAATCGATGGATATTAAAAAAAAAATGCTATTTTTTCCGAGAGTTTTTCCATGAAACACACTTTCTGCTGCAAGTTTGTTTATTCATATGTCTGATATTTTTAGTGTTAAAAGATCGGGAAGACAGTTTGCAAGCATCGTAACAGGTCACTGCAAACTAAATAAGCATCTTAACATCATGGGGAAGCCAGTCGACCCCATCTGTAGAGGATGCTACATGGAAGAGGAAACAATGGAACATGTGTTATGTCACTGTCCAGCGTTAGCCTTAATAAGAGGGTCCATGCTAGACGAGTACTGGCTCGACATGGCCGGTATAAGCAGCATCACTCCCAGACATCTTCTTAGATATATTCAAAGAATTGGATGGCTGAGAGGCTAAATTGCTGCGACCAAAGGGAGGTAGTACAATGGGCCCAGCTAAGTGGCCTAAGTGCGTGTAGATAGCTACCCTCCACCCTAATAACCATAACCATAACCATAGATCGGGAAGTGAATAATATTCATGAAAATAGAATAAATTTATCATATTTAGTGTCTTTTTTTAAAAAATATGTCTACTTGCACTGCTGCACCACTGCTGGTCCTTATGGTAGATTACCATTTTTTGATATTTTTGACTTTTTTAATAAATATTTTTTGATGTTTTCAACTTTTTTTTTGAGTTTAAAAATATACCTAGTTTCAATAAAATAAATATAAATTTTTCATAAATTTATGTATCCGTCCGCAAAAGGTTAAGATAGGGTAGGGTGGCGACTTATGTTACTGCGCGTTCAAGGTAAAATATTCATCAGATATTGTACCACTTCTGCGTAATGGAGCTCTCTACAACTAGAATTATGAAACAAAAGACGTCTACCCTATCTCTATCTCATTTGTGCTACACTTTCCAGCCAACCAAATAAATACTGTATTTGTTTTTCATACAACAAATACAGTATTTATTTGGTTGGCCGGAAAGTGTAGCACTGAGCGGCACGAACGAACATAGCTAATGTGAATCTGTAGAATAAGATAATTCTACTAAAATTTAGATGGCGCCAGTAATTTCTTTAATAATAATAATATAGTTACACTTTTCGCCCGGCCAAGTAAATATTGTATTTGTTCAACAAAGAACAAATACAGAATTTGTTTGGTTGGGTGGAAGTGGGAGTGTATGTATGTCTTCTATCCTCTTTTGGTAGAACTTTTGTCCCTGTCTAATCTAACGGGAGAAATCGCCATTGCTCATTTGCAACTATTAATATTACTATGTAATACTGTTTTTTTATTTTTTGTGGCTTTTTTTATCGATCGATATTTTCACGCTCCCCCACTGCTAATTTTACGGCTACACCACTGGGCAGATCAATAAGTTTTTGTTAATAATTTAAAGTTCTTTTTAAAAGCAAAGCTGGCAAATCTTTTGTTGTGCAAAACTGAGCTTAGCTTGATTTTTAAATTTTATAATTTATATACTTTTATAATTTCAGGTTGGTAGGTTGAAAAATATTAGGACGTCATCTGTCACAATATTTTATGTCTATAATTTTTTTTAATAAGCTGGATATAACGCAATTTTTTTTTCTTCGCAATTTCCCCGAGAACCTAAGAAGTTTCTGCGTGAGTAAATACTATATTTTATCCAATACATACAGATAATAAGACAATTACCAGCTTTATTTTAAATAGATAAACTCAATAATAAACCCCACGTGGCTTTTACTTTATTGAGTGGATAATTATTTATTTTACCCACTCAACTGTCACTTGTCAAATTATTTTCGTTTGGACTTTTTACTTGGCTGACGCCTCGCAGGTTAATTTTCTCATGGGCAAAATCTTACTTTACCCACTAGTATCATAAATAACTATTTTTAATAATGCTTTTATATGTTTTTTTCATCAATATACAGGGTGGCCCAAAAAAAACGGGACACTTTTTAAACCTTTATAACTTTTTGCCTTTTGAGCGATCTTTACTTACTTTGAAATAAATAGCCTTAAAACATGTAAGATTCGGGTGATAATTTTATTTATTTAAATTATTATCAATTTTGTTAGTAAGAAACCTTTATCTAAAGGGGTTATTTTAAAGCCATGGGGATTAGAGCAAAATGTACAAAATGATAACTTTTCGTCTGCATTAAGTTAAATCTTTAAGTCTTTTTTCAATAGTTGTGTGTTTACTTTTTAATTTAAAATTTTAATCTATTTTTTATAATTATTTTTGGACTACAGATAGCGTTAAATGGAATTTTAGCTTGAAAAAATTGATTAAGTAGGCGGTTATCTAAAAGTAATTTTGACATGTTTCAAAAAATTGTATCTTAAATTGAAAATATCAAAAATTGCTATTCAAAAAACTAAGAAAATAGTATAAAGTACTAGTTTCATAACATACGTTTTTAGCGCACGAGTACAAGTTTAGAAGTACTAGTGCTCTAAAAACGAATTATGAAACGAGTGCTTTATACAATTTTTTCTATTTTGCTCTAAAATTAAAAAAACTTACATTTAAATTGATGACTGATTTAGGAATTTTTGTTTTGGGTTGGCATTATAGTTTACACTATGTTTAAAATTCTAAGAACAAATGATATTTTGATATATTTTACAGTCATCTCTTGTTTTTTCACTGCAATTAACCAGTCCACAATTTTAACACGGTAAAAAATAACCCAAACGCAAAATTTTGTAAAAAATTAAACTTTAAATCGACATTGACATTTGCACGCAAAACGTCAAGAGATAGGCTTTTGTATGTTGCCAACCCAAAAGAACAAAAAGTACAGACCTCTTATAGGCCTATAAGAACACGCAAAATGCGTATGATTATCGCAAAATATAAAAACGTAATAAAACTGCATTGTGGTGAATATATGTTTTTAAGAAGATGAAAAATAAAGAATGAATATATAAAAATAAAATTGTGTAGAAAAATAAGAAATAAGTATTGACTTTGATGCAAATTTAACGTTGCTCTATTCTGCTTCAACTAGATCACGTGTATTCCATTTCTTATATTTTAGAAGACTTTTTTAAAGAAAAACGTACGTGTATTTATATGAATCTGTAGTAAAGCGAATTTTTTTCTTTATGAGGAATTTAAAGTTTAAAAAAAAATCTAAAAATATCTGGGGTTTTGAAAAATTTAAATTGTATTTTTATATTTTAGAACCGCTTGGACAAAAACTGTTTTAAATACCACGGTTTACCGTAGGCCTAAATTTTTGGTCCTAGTATGATTGTAGACCTCGCCTCCTGCTCGGGCTACAAATTTGCACGCTGCGGGCCAAAAACTGACTCTTTAGGCCCTTGGTGCAGAAATAGCTATTTTACAACGGCACTTAGTGCTACTAAGAGTATTGAAATCTTCGCCGAAAAGTCAAAATATTTGACCACGTTTTTTTCCCATTTCTCGACGTTTTAAACCATTCTGAGTCGAAATCATTAAAAAAAAAATTGTGTCCGTCTGTCTGTCTGGGTGTAAACTCTCTAACTCTATTTCTGCATGAGATATTGACTTACGGTATTTTGCATATTGTTTCTTATCGTATTCCGAAGAGCTGATTAGATTTTGGGGGTAAACGATTGGGGGTAAGGGGGTAAAAATAGGGTAAAACTCCTATTTTTAGCGTTTTTTGTTTATAATTAAGACAATTATTATTGTATTTGGTTAATTTAACACTTATATAAAAGATAATTTTAAATTGTTCAAAAAATGTTATAAACAACGTTTTCCTAAAACGCATTGTTGTCGAGGTAATGGCGTTTAAAGCAGTAAAAGTTTTTTTTAGCATATCTCACATATTTATAACCCGATTTCAAAAAATTATATTTTAAATAAAAGCTCTATAAAAAATGTTATATACAGTTTTTTGCTAGAATATAATGTTTTAAAGATACAGAATTTAAAATCAAACAAAACACCTAGTTTGAAATTTGCAAACTAGATGGCTCTAGTGTACAATAGTGCCGATGTTTTGACAGTGTGCTTGCAACGTTTCATGTAGTTTACATAAAACGTCGAAAAACTTGAAAAAATAAATACAATAAGATTTTAAGTTTTATAAATTATGTTAAGGAAAAATAATACTTTTAATTAATTTTGTTAATTGTTTTTGAAAGACTCAAAAACGGATTAGAATTTAAGCAAACTTTTCGTAGCAAGTAAACCGATTTTAAAAGTTTATGTTCAAATCCAACTTCATTCGAAATTAAACCGCATTTACGGCTTAACCTTATCTTAAGCTTTTCTTGGCAATCCGGTGACAAACAGGGCACTCCGCTTTGCAAAAAAAAAATACAAGGATTTGTTCTCTTTCAAATCTGTTATTTAGCATCTACTCGTTAAATTAAGACCAAATTTAAAAAAATATATCTATCCCTTAGATTGTTTTTCTTTATTTATTATATATACATATGTATATGTATACATATTATTTATTTATTCATTTATGTGATGCAATGCAGTTTAAGTCATGTAGAGCGCCAAATAAGCCTAAGTTTGTGCTAGGGGCTCTCCATTAATTTTAAGAAAGAAATTAATAATAAGAAATATAACCACCCTAGTAGAAAAGTACATAAATCTAACTTAACATCACATTAGAGTAGTGACATTTTTATGCTAAGTCTCAAACGTTATACAAAAACATTATATAATATATAAATCTAACCTTATAAACTAACGTTTGACAAAAACGTTATAAAATATATAAATCCAACCTTAAAAACTATCGTTTGACAAAAACGTTATAAAATACATAAATCTAACGTTAGTTTCCTAACTAAATTCTAACCTTTTTCTAACATTTCTAACTTTAAATATTTTTTAAATTTTTATTATTAATAAGTAAGCTATAGTAGAAAATACTCATTTCAGACAGCTATTTGCCTAGGTTTGATAATTATTTATTATTTCTATAATAAGTTTTAAAAAATATCCTCCAAAAGTCAAAATTATAGTAAGTCTGGCAACGCTGTACTATAATTGAAAAAATATTTTAAGATTCTGAGTGTATAAATAAATATTAACTAACTAAATATAAAGTTTTTCTGAGAGGTAAACGTATTTATCGAAGTATAACAGTATATTACACGAAAAATATTTATGGCCACCTAAAAGATGGATATTTTATAAATAAATGTAACGAAATTATGTTTAAAAATATTATGATGTTAAAATATATTCAGATTTGTATGAATAAATTTGTCTCCAGCTGCCATTTTACGATGCAGGTCCAAATTTTCTAGTTGGCCACGCCCCCTCCAAAAGTTAGAAATTAAACGTACTCATAACGAATTTCTAACTTAAAAATATAACGTTAGATAAACGTTTGTAACTAACGTTAGATTCTAACGTTAAAAAGCGGGACATTTGCACATATTTTATAACGTACTTTTATACAGTTTTCTAACATTAGAAAAACGTTATTCTAATTTAGGAAAACTTTATGAAAAACATAAATCAGCTAACTTATAATTATAATCTTTAACATTTGATATTTATTCTACATGCTACAATGCATTGCATTGCATTCAACAAATTTTAATAGAGAAATAAATAGTGTGTTAAAATCTTAATAATCTTTTAAAAATAATAATTAATTTGCATTTTGTTTGTTAAAAAAATACTTACAAGCGAATAAAAAATACCGTATGATCCACGGACGAGGAATATTACGCGGTTGTGAATCTCGAGTCGCGTCTCGATTCACAATACCCGGATGCTACCAAGAAATATTTCCTTGGATCATAATCATTAATCGGAATAAATTCAGTGATGAATCAACGTTGAAAATAAACACAGAAACATAGGCTTACGGAATAATTTTGCCGAATTATGAGGGAAATTTTTATAAAGGTCACTAAATCGAAACATTTGACGACTAATTTGTTACACACAACAATATTGAATATACATATTAACTATAAATATGTAAATATATCAGTGTTTTTCGAAGAAAATAAAAATGTAAATATTCGCCGATGACTGATCATAATATACTAATCCCTTTCCTAAATAGTTTTCTCTGAATATTTTTTAACATTTTTATCAACCAGTCATTTAAGAATATTTCTGGCCACGTGTTTATTTCTGTCCAATCATATTGTAGCTATTTTGGGAATTTTCTACTGTAGAAAATTCTAGTGAGAATCGCTGTAGTATTTTGTTTTTCAGTATTTCTCTTTTACAACAAGATTTCATACCTAAAAAATACCTCAAAACATTCTTTTTATTAAATGTAATGACAGTTTTTATAGGTTGACTTTTATGAACATGCTTGCAAGCCTAGCGCAGTACCGCGCTAGTCAGTACTGCAGTAAGTGATTAAACTACTGTTCTGTCAATAATATAATTTGCAATTTAAAAATGGACAAAAAGGTTTTAGTTTAGCAGTTTAGAATGTAAATAAATTAACCAAATCAAAGAATATGCCCGTAAAAATATTAAGATAAGTAATAAAATAATTTAAATTATTTTTCGATAAAAAAAATATAAAAGTTGGTTTGACATATAATAAATCGTGAAAAATCTTCCGAATAACACATGATTCTTCGAATTATCGGGAAAAATTCACAGTTTTCATTCAAATTTGCTGTCAAAGGAAATAATTACTCCAGGGCATCGCCCCGGTAGTAATTATTTCCAGACAGCAAATTCTCAGCCTCTGGTGTAATTATATATGAGAATTTTGTACAAAATGCAGCTGAGTACTTTATTAAATTTCTAAGATACATATAAATCAGCTGATTTATGATTGCGGTCTTATTTTAAGACGTTTAACGTGAATTTTTTGGTAAAATTTAAAATTAATAATATGGTAATCCATAGGTACATTATTTCAATGGAAAAACAAAAACAGTATCCATAAATCAATTTTTTATTAAATTATGAGCTAAATTTGCCCCCAGGTAACTTATTTCAAAAAATTTTCGGGTTGATTTTATATATTATATAAATTCATATCAAAATTTCACAATGAAATGCTTTGTACCTGTGTGTTTGTATGAAACGTATTGTTTTAATATCAAATATTTAGTTAAATGCAGAATATATAATACGGATTTAACACAAAATTATTTTGCTTCTATAGGATATATTTTGTATTGTTACAGTTTAATCGAAAATATAATACCACTGCAGTTATGATGATGATAATGACTGTTGAATGTTATGGAAAAGGGGACGAATGGCAGCCCTCAGGTTAATGACAGCCATCCCTAGTACAAATTTAACGTTAGAATAACGTTTTTCTAATGTTAGAAAACTGAGTAAAAGTACGTTATAAAATATGTGCAAATGTCCCGCTTCTTAACTTTAGAATCAAACGTTAGTTACAAACGTTAATCTAACGTTAGATTTTTAAGTTAGAAATACGTTATAAGTACGTTTAATTTCTAACTTTCGGAGGGGGCGTGACCAACTAGGAAATTTCTACCTGTATCAAAAAATGGCAGCTGGAGACAAATTTATTCATATAAATAAATCTTAATATATTTTAACAATCATGATATTTTTAAACATAATTTCGTACATTTATTTAAAAATAGCCATCTTTTTAGGTGGCCCTAAATATTTTTTGTGTTATATCCTGTTATACTTTGATAAATACGTTTACCTCTCAGAAAAACTTTATATTTAGTAAGTTAATATTTATTTAAAAAATTCATTATTATTAATTATTTACTTTTCTACCAGGGATCTTATATAGTGGACGCCACAAATATAAGAGAATTTTTTTAAGCAGCGAGTTTTTCCTCTGGCGCGTGTTAAGGTATATCACTACTATTAACAGTTTTACAGTTTTAGCCGGTTTTTAACTCTGTAAATACAGTAAAAGCAGTATCTATAACAGATTTCAAAGTATATTACAAACATTGATTTGAGGGTAGTTGCAGAAAAAGTTATAAAATTAATCTTAGGTAAAATCCCTACACATAGGTAAGTATACCTATAGGGGATGTTTCAACCTCTTAATGTTTAAATCGTTTTATAAAATATTTAATAAATTATTTTATTTTTTTATACCAATCCATGGTTTAATATGTTTTCTATTAAATAATATAGTACAAGTTGTATTAATTTAAAGAATAATTAGTTTTATAAATAAAAATTAAAATAGTTACATTTGGTTGAAACATCCCTCTAGGGTGGGAGGTTTCAACCAGATGGTGGGGATGATTAAACCAGGGTAAATAAAATTATAAATTTTATTAAAATATTTAAAATTTATTATTAAAACTTTATAATATAGTTCTAATATAGTTATAAAAATATAGAACCAACATTAAAATGAACCAAAAATTATTAATGTTTTATTAAAAATAATTAGAACATGAACAAATAATATTAGACTAATATTAAAAGGAACTAGAAACTATTTAACTAATATAGAAAAAACAATACAAAACTACCTAGTAAGTAGCAGGTAATCTGAAAATACGCACCAATATTAAAAGTATACTGGAAAACTAAAAAACGGATTGCATTTTTAATATTATTTTAATTTTTCGAATGTTCCATCCAGTGGTCGAATTATCCCTATATGCTCATATTTTAAATAATATGATGATAAAATAAATGAATTAGGTTAGGTTCAGTGCATGAAAATGAAGCCAATAAAACACTTGTTTAATCATATAAAACAGATTTTGAATAGATTTTACCACTAGAAAAATATCAATAAAAAATGTAGAACCAAAACCTAACCTGATTTTCACAAAAAAATTATTTTTTCGTAATTTTTCTTAGACTTTTCCGAATTTGACCAAACTTTAACTAGGCACTATAGCCACTAAACTTATTAGTTGGCACTCAAAATTTAAATAGTTTTTGAATAAAATCAAATGGTTGAATCCTCCCACTGGTCGAAACATACCCACTCTCCCCTATGTAGGGATTATTTTCTACTGTAGAAAATTCTAGTGAGAATCGCTGTAGTATTTTGTATTTCAGTATTTCTCTTTTACAGCAAGATTTCATACCTAAATTGAATATATTACTATTTATAATTATTGTTATTAATTTATTATTTACCAAAAAATATCTTAAAATATTCTTTATCCAACACCTTCACAGAAACACTTGTTTTGAGCACTATTTTAAATGTCAAAAGTGAGTTTTTTTCCACTAGTGACTATAAAATTTTTCACCCACTCTTTTACGTACAGCTTTTGATCTCACCCAAAATTAGTTACATACCCTATTAATTAAGTATTATAACTATTCTATAAATAGAAGCACGTTAACTAAACCATAAAAATTAAAAAAAAAACCAAATTATTCTTCAGTTTTTGAATAAAATACTGTTTTTATTAAAAATTCTGTCATCACCGCGTCCATTTTGACGTTTGTAAGAAATGTAAAACTAGCAATTGTTTATTTTTAATAGGCATACTTAGGCCATGGCTACCTATTATTTTAGTATTAAGAAAACTTAATCTTAATATTTTTGACATAATTTTTCACAAAATTATAGATTTTTATTTAAAAATAAAAGGTGTTGGATAAAATTAAATTCTCAACTCGTTTATTAAGTGATTTTATCCACTTAATACACTAGTTAAGAAAATAACTATTTTATAAAATGTAATGAGAGTTTTTATAGGTTGACTTTATGAACATGCTTGCAAGCCTAGCGCAGTACCGCGCTAGTCAGTACTGCAGTAAGTAACTAAACTATTGACAGAACTATAATTTGCAATTTTTAACTTTTCTATTAAATTGTAGAAAAAATAATTTTTGGTTAAGGGCGCTTTTACGCGCCCTTAAAAAAATGTTACAGTAAAAAGTCCAGTACAACTTTCAAAAACCTTGAAATTTTGAAAATGCCAAAGTCTACTGTCTACTGTCTTAAGTAGTACTTAAAAAGATAATAAATAATGCTTAACCCAGTGCTTAACCCTTAACTGGTGAGGTGGTTAAAACATAACACAACTGGTGACCTGATGCCATTTAGGACCCCATATTTCAAATTTTGAAAATGCCAAAGTCTACTGTCTACTGTCTTAAGTAGTACTTAAAAAGATAATAAATAATGCTTAACCCAGTGCTTAACCCTTAACTGGTGAGGTGGTTAAAACATAACATAACTGGTGACCTGGTGCCATTTAGGACCCCATATTTCAAATTTTGAAAATGCCAAAGTCTACTGTCTACTGTCTTAAGTAGTACTTAAAAAGATAATAAATAATGCTTAACCCTTAACTGGTGAGGTGGTTAAAACATAACACAACTGGTGACCTGGTGCCGTTTAGGACCCCATATTTCAAATTTTAAAAAATCCTAATTTTTGTTGTTGTTTGTGTCATTTTTTAGTGTCAATCTGAACCTTAGTGTTTATTTAGTAGTCTGCCCAGGTAGCAAGGGATGTTATATTACAAGAAATTAACATCACTTTTGGGTGTATTTTTAAACTAAATCATAACATCACATAATATTGAAAAATAACATGTATTTAACATCACATTTGCAACGTAACACGTGTGACGTGACAACCATGTTATTTAATAACAAATATTTAGCAACGCTGTGAATATATGGCACGTCACATATTAACGTGGCTTTCACGTGAATGTCATGTTATTTTGCTTCTCACCGACGTTCGAAGCAAAAAAATCGATATAAGATGATGTTGATAGAGTAAATTATTATAAGGAAATTGTATACACATTATACGATTTAACGAAGTTAGCTACAATTCTTTTTTTACTTTTTATAAACGATATTGCCAAAAATGTAAATTTTAGTAAAATAGTATTATTCGCAGATGATACAATGTTATACATTATAGGGGAGAACATTAAGGAAATGTGTGATGCAATAAATAGAGATTTAGAAAATTTATATGAGTGGCTCTGTGATAATGATCTATGCATAAATATTAATAAATCTAAATGCATGTTTATAGGCAAAAATATTTGTGATATAAAAGACTTAAGAGTAGTTTTAAACGGGGTAGAGTTAGAAAAAGTTGAGGAAATGAAATATTTAGGGGTAATACTGGACAATAAATTAAGTTTCATGAGTCATTTTAAATATGTTATAAACAAAATGAATAAAAAAGTATACTTTTTACGTAGGATAGGTAATGAGCTAAGTATTAACACAAAAATAACATTGTATAAGTCATTAATAGCGCCACACTTAGATTATTGTTCATCAATATTGTAAAGTTTGAATCAAAATGAATACAGTAGATTACAAGTAGTTCAAAATAAGGTTATGAGAATAATTTTACAATGCAATAGATACACGCCAATTAATACAATGTTACAGGTACTTTCATTTATGAGTGTCAAACAGAGAATTACTTTTAAAGCCCTAATTTTTCTATATAAAATTAAAAATAATTTAGCCCCAAACTATTTATGTAAAAAATTAAAACGTAGCAATGAATTCCACACATATCCAACCAGACAAGAGAATGACATTTACATAGACAAGGCTACATCTCAAAAATATAGCCAAACATTGTTTTACAACGGACTAGTCAGCTTTAATAGTTTACCTATAGAAATAAAAAATTGTGATAATTTTACTAGATATAAGAATTTATTAAAATCATTTATTGTTAATAAGTACTGATGTTTAATGTACTTAATTACATTGTTTTAGTTTTAAATAACATGTAATAGTTATACTAAATAAATATTATTATTATTATTATTATTATTATTATATTATTATTTCCTATGGATAGGGGGCTCTGCCGGGCTTCTCAAGACCACGGACACGGATTAAAGGAATATATTCTCCGCTTAATCTGCAATTTCGTATTTAGAATCTATCTGTTTCTATCTGTGATTGTTTCAATTACTGATTGATTTTAAATCCGATTTTTTTTATAGGGTTATAGCGTTTTTAATGGTTTTATTTAGAAAAAGCTAATATCCTAGGATATTATTTAAATATTAAAATACCAGTAACGGCATCCATAAGATATTAGATATAACAGGAATGTGGATTTATGATGTCACAAACACGTTATTTTCGGGATGTCATTGTTATTAGGGGCGGACTTAGGACATCCCCACCATGCTACATTCTTGTTAAATGAGACTACAATCTTAACATCACATGTCACATATTAACGTGGCTTTCACGTGAATGTCATGTTATTTTGCTACCTGGGTGGTATAGTAATTAGCTTCTAAAAAAATAACAGGTGGCAAATAATATATTATGGTGGGGTTACGAATGGCACCACGTCACCAGTTAAGGGTTAACAATAAAATTTATTTTAATTAATCAGATCAGAAAGTCTTCTATACCTTAAGTAGTACTTAAAAAGATAATAAATTATGCTTAACAACGGAATTAATTTGTTCTTAAACTGATAAGAAATTCGTATTTATATCATGTTTTTTTTTGTATTAAAGTAGTTATTAATATTTTGGCAAGCATTGACTTTCAACCCTTAAAATGTTTAAAGTTACTGCTCTTTTGATTGTTGTGTTAATTTCTGTCCAAGTAAGTACATTTAAGTGTAAAGGTTGATAAATACTATAAATAACACAGGTCCACAAAAAAAAGTTTGTGTTATATGAAAAATTTTATTGTTTTTTTTTACGTTTCTGGACATTTTATATCCAAAAATATGATTCCCGTCGAAAAAATAATCTGTCTGTCGGTCTGTGTGACCACGATAACTCAAGGACGCTTCTGGCTAAACACTTCAAATTTGGTTGTTCCAAAGTTCTAGACTGGGATTGTTTTTGGTAAAAATCGGATTGGGGTAAAAACAATTTTTTTCAAAAACATTTTTTTTTTTTAATTTATTTTTAGTTTAACGAAATAATTTTTTTTTTTGGAATTTTTTTTATTTTTTTTTCGTTTTTGATTTTAATGAACCTAGGTGATTTGGACAACGCCCCTTTAAAAGGGGTTACAAAAATTTGATTTTTAATTAATAACTTAGGAACCCTTTGTGTTATAGCAACAAGGTTTTGCATTTGATCTATTCCTAATAAGGCCTATCAGCCAATGGCATTTGTATGCAGTTGCTTAAGTAAAGTAAAGTAAAGTAAAGTAAAGTAATTTATTAGTCCAATAGATCACATACATGATATAGGATAGGTCAGTATAAAAGATAGTAAATATAAATACAATAGATTCAATTAAAGTAGATATACAATAAATAGATAAATAGATATGAACATACATTATAAGAACTGATAGCTTAAATATTCATCTACCGAGTAAAAAGCTTTTTTTACCAATAGATTTTTGACTTTGTTTTTAAAAATATTAATTCTTTGTATTGATTTAAGTTCAAGAGGAAGTTTATTATAAAGCTTAGCACCAATATATAAAGCATTGTTTTCATAGAGAGTAAGCCTATGAATTTGCTGATCAAAATTGTTACCGTGTCTAGTATTGTATTGGTGATTTTGGTTTAAAGTAGGAATATTATGTTTATTTAAATGAATATAGGACAGCAGCTCAAAAATGTAGAGGCAAGGAAGAGTTAATAGATTATTTTCTTGAAAAGCACTTACACAAGATTCATTCCACCCTAAACCAAAAAGACACCTAATGCATCTTTTCTGAATTACAAACAGACGTTTAACTGAAGAGCTATTGCCCCAACAGACTATGCCATAGCGTAATACAGATTCAATACATGAATAATAGACTTTTTTAGAAGCTTCAGCATTTATAATTTGTCTTATTCTTTTTAAGGCAAAACAGTAACTATTAACTTTTTTAATTACATAATTGATGTGATCTTCAAAAGTCAATGAAAAGTCAATGTAAATACCAAGAAGTTTGTAAGTATTTACTTGTTCTAAGCTTTTATTGTTAGCCTTTATAAGAGAGCTAGCTTGGTACTGACTTTTTTTTGAATAAAATTGCATAATGAGCGTCTTATCCTGGTTAAAAACTAACTTATTATCATTTAAATATGTTAAAAGACATTGCAAATCTGTCAAAAGCCGTTGTACGAAGTCATCACCCGATGTAAGCAATGTCATATCGTCAGCGAAAATTACAATTTCATTAGTTAATACGTGTATAATAGCGTTAATATACAGTAGGAAAAGCAATGGACCCAAGACACTTCCTTGCGGAACACCAATATCAATATCAAGCAGATAAGACTTGGCCCCGTTGTAAAAAACATATTGCCTTCTTTTAAATAAACAGGACTTTATTAGGTCATTGCTTTTTCCACGTATACCGAACGATTCAAGTTTTTGTAACAATATTTCCAATTGAACACAGTCAAAGGCTTTTGACAAATCGATAAACAATGCCATGATTTTTTCATTTTTATCTAAATTTTTGTAGATGTAATCCATCAGCTTCACCAAAGCAGTAACTGTAGACTTCCCTTGTCTAAAACCGTGCTGCTGTTCAATAAATATTTTGTATTTTTTTAAAAATTCTAAAATTCGATTTGCAATGGCCTTTTCAATAATCTTAGAAAAGGAGGATAGTAAGGCAATGGGTCTGTAATTTGTTAATTCATTAGGACTACATTTTTTGTAGATAGGTACGATTTTTGTGACTTTAAGCAAATCAGGAAACACACCCTGACTAAAGCATTCCTTGATAATGTGACTTATTACACCCGATATATAGTAACTTGATTTTTTATAATTTTTGGAGAAAAGCCATCGGATCCACAAGAATTTGTGTTTTTAAGATTAGTAATTATATTAAATATTTCTTCTTCAGAAGTGGGTGATAACCAGGGGCTTGCGAAATGAGGGGTCTTATCACTTTTTTGCCTTAAACTTTTTTCTGTGTATTATTAGAATAGTATTCTTCAGGTAAAAACACGTTAAAAAGGTCCTTGTGCTGCAATACTTTAGGATGACCGTTTTCGAGAAAAATACAGTTGAAGGTAAAATTTTCGGGAACCAAAAATTAAACCCTAAAATGTTAAAAACCAAAATTTCAATAGTGTTGAGTTACTATACACCAAAAACTAAGAAAAAAAGTTTTCATACACGAAATTCCAAAAATCAATGCTAAGGGAGTTACGGTCTCCAAAATTTTAAAGGGTCATGGTACCTTAAAATCTATTTTTGGACCTACATGTATAAAAACGTTTGTTCTTAGCTTTTAATGTAGAATCACCCTGCATTATTTAAATTTTAATTTTTAACATTTCAGTGTTTAATTTTTGGTTTTAGGAAGGTGTAATTTTGTCTTTAATTGTATTTTTATCGAAAACGGTTAATCCTATCGCATTACAAGAGTACCTTTTTTATGTGTTTTTACCTTGGTAATACTATTCTAAAAAAAATTCTACAAAAAAGTTAAGCAGAAAAAAGTTTGGGGTAAAACAGTGATAAGACCCCCCGTTACGGACGCCCCTGGTTGAACTAACTACATGCATACACCATGAACTGATATGCCTTATAAAGCATAGATCATATGCTAAACCTCGGTGCTATAACAAAAAGTCCAAACCAAGTTATTAATAAAAAATCGAAATTTTGGAACCCCTTTTGAAGGGGCGTAGCTCCCTTTCGAGTCGTTTTTGAACTATGTTCATGGGAACTTTTTTTCTTATTCTGACCTCTCTAGGGAACAAACTGTATATCCAAGGGTGGATATTCTGTTCTAATTTGTTAAACAAATGTAAATTGTTTAAATTATGTATTTGGGGTAAATATATAAATATTACTTTTATTCTCGAGTATATGTTTCTCATATTAATTTTTCAACAAAAAATGGTGCGGGGCGGAAGGCGTTAAGTACATGGGAAAATGCAATTTACCATTTAGTAGTAGTAAATTTTTTTGGGTTGGCCAAAGCCGGACAACTAAGCCATTTCTGGCCCTTTTTGTCACCCCAGGCAATCCCAGCCATTTACTAATTAAAGTCCTCCTTGAACCTGCCTGTCCTTTCAATACAGGTCAGGATATTGGCCCAGGGGAGATCTCTTAGGTCCTCTTGGTTGAGTCTTTGAGTTTTAAAGACTTGCAACCTGATCCTGTCGTATCTGACATACTCGGCTAAGTAATGGGAGGATGTTTCATCCTCTCCGCAGTCTGGGCATAGCGGACTCTCTAGAATCCGCATTGTTGCCAGGTGCTTCCTTGGCTTGCAGTGGCCCGTGAAGTACCCTACAAGTTGTCTGGGTGCAGTTCTTCCTTTTTCCAGCAACCAGTCGGTCTTTGATTTGCTTGGGCCAGCCAGGAAGTCCCTAGCTTGCCGGGAACCGTCGACCGCCCTCCATTGCTCCTTTAGCTTGGTATAAGCCCACTCATCGAGAGCGGTCTTTACCTGCTTCCTTGTAACACCCAATATAGGTTCCGGCCCCATTTACTTTAAGTGGTATATAATGGAATGCATAGCATTACATTCCTTCACGGCTTGTTTATTTTTAGGGTTTGGATATAAAACGGGTCGATCTAGATGAGAAAAAATCAAACAGTATTGTAGACGATATAGCCACTTTATTAAAGAGACTCACAGATTTAGTTGATAGGAATGTCCAAGATGCAGTCAATATACTCCAAGAACTAGTATCCGACTTGGATACAACAGCAAAGACTCTTTTAGATAAAACCGAAGAAGAAATCCAAATAGAAGCCAAACACCTTAACGACCGACTGAACGAAATTGTAGAAAGTGCTGTAGGTAAAAACACTACAGCATGTGTGGCAGAATTCCAGCCGAAGCTTATACAACTACCTTTAGATTTGACCAAGAATCTTGAACAATGCGTTAGTACCGTACTAGTTGAAGTACAAGAAATTACCAATAGTACCTTAGGTGAAATAAACCATGTTTATTCAAGAATCTTCGAATTAGAGCAAGAAGTTAAAGATTGCGATGGAAGACTTTTGTGTTTGCTTAGACTTCCAACCAAAATCAGTGCTGCTCTTGTAGTTATTCCTGTGGAAATAACTCGCCTTCTTGCTTTAGCTCGTAAATTGGTAAGCCGTCTTGTACCAAATATAGGTTCATGTGCAGTTGGACTAGTAGACACATTGACATTGGATGGTGAAGTAATTTTGGATAACCTAACAAAATGCGTGTTGACATTATAAATTTATTAAAACTATTATTGGTTCAAAAACACCTTCAAAATTTAAGATTGTACATTTTTTTTAAAAATTATCATTAAAAAATAAAATAAAAGAAACATATTTTAGTATTATTAAAACCCTACAGAAAAAAAAGTAGATGCATAATGAAAAAATCTTGCTATTAAGAACATTTTTTCAGTTTTTTGACAATTAGATTTTAAATTTATATAATTTTTTATTTCTATTTTTAATTTTTACCCTGAAGAAGGGACAAATTACCTTCGAAACGTTGGAACTGTTCATATATTTAATTTTTTATTAAAGTGTTCTTAATAGCAAGATTTTTTCATTATTTTATATAAAAAGAACAAGAAATATTATAAGTAAAAAAGTAGATGCAAAAAAATTACTAAATAATAAAAACTTTTCGCAAAAAAGTGTAAAAAATAAAAAATACTTAAGTCGGTGCCAATTTCACCATTCACTAAATAAATTACAATTATTTTTTTTTATTAATGTTTGCTGTGAAATTGACACCGACTTAAGTATTTTTTATTTTTTACTTTTTAGAGACATAGAAATCGGTTAATTTTTTGTGCGTAAACTTTTAATTTTTTAGTTTTTAGGGCCACTTGCACCAATGAAGGTTTAACTTTAAACTTGGATTAAATTGACGGCCGACCAATCAGAACGCAGCATTTTTAACTTAAACTCGGTTTAGCTGAGATAATCCCAGACCAAAAGTTGGTGCAAGTAGCCCTTAGAGACACATAACTTGTGTATTTTTAACGTCATCTAAGCTAAATTATAGTTTTTCTTCCATCTCGGTAAGCTGCTGACGTCACAACGCACTGTTAGTGCGTTGTGAGGTCATTATCTTAAAGATTAATTTCTAAAAAATAAAAGTAATAGTTTTATTTTAGCGCCCAAGAGTCCAACCAACCTTATTTTAAACGAAATACTAAAGAAAATCTTTGTTAAACTTTAAAGAAAATCGCCACAATTTAGGGTGTACAGTAACCAACGAACTAACAACTCTTCTCTCTAGAATACGCATACCGTTAATATAAAGTATCGCCAACATCTCGGTTTGTTTGTAAACAAATAGTAAGTATATTCAGGCCTGAACAATAACAATTACCAGTAACTGTTATTGTTGTCTCTGTTAGAACAAAGCTGTTCGGGTAAGACAGATAAATGTATATGTTGGCTACGTTTTTGTCAGTTTTTACAAATGAAATGCATATTCTAGAGAGAACAGATATTAGTTCGTTGACAGTAACGTGCATTCAAAAGGTACTTTCTTATATATATTTTTCGGTTATTAACCGACAAACGTGCAGTATATATTTTTATACACTGTCATGACGTCAATTCTTAACTTATTTAAAAAAATATTTATTTTTTCTAATTATTTTATTTATTACAATTTAACTAATTAAATAATTCACTTAAGCCCTGTTGACGGTACTTATTTTTGTCCAAAACTAGATTTAGCAGACGACGAATTTAATTAATTTCGCGCAACGCTGGGTTTAATAATAATAAAAACTGCCATCGTTAAACAGGTAATTTATAACAACAGCAGGTGATTTTAATTAATTTATAAAAAGGCTATCAATTATGCAGTTAAAAAATTATTAAGGGGTCTTTCTACCTTCAAATTTTAAAAATATTTTGGTTTTAAACACTTTTTTATATAAAATATTTAATTTTTGACTTGTATGCTGTGTAGAATAAAGTAAAAACGAATTTGTATTTCAGCATATATATGTATTTAAAATAGGCCTAGCGCTTTCGATCAAAAGATCATCTTCAGGGCTTAGCTTCGTCAGAGCTGATTACAACAGAATGAGAGGTAGATTCAAAAAGGTGGTCGCCATGGTTCCAAACGACTGAAAAAAAATGGGATATTATTCAGTACTGAAGTCGCTATAGCCCTACCTAGAAGAATTTTTTTTTGCCAAAAACTAACAAAATGGCGGACGTTTTTCAAAAATATTTAAATAATTTTCAAGAAAATCGTCTGTCATTTTGTTATTTTCTAATGGATAGGGCTATAGCGACTTCAATACTGAATAATATCCCATTTTTGTTAGTCGTTCCAAACTACCGGAACCATAGCGACCACCGTTTTTTGATATTTAAACAAAACTATGGCAAAATATGGCACTTAAAAAAAACTGTATTCTTTAAGGGAACGTTCAAGTATTACGTAACGCAAATTATACCAAAATTCATACACTTTATACCCCGTTATTTAAGGCTGTAGAGATTTCATATTTTTCAAAATATGAAATCTCTATAATCTATAATAACGCGAGACCCTGATAGCACCAAAACCTTCTAAGAATATTCTTAAAATAAATAGCCGGAAGTACAGCATGCTTCTTAGAAGCATGTCTATTTTGCTCAGGATATTCTAAGAACTATTAAAGAAATGCAAAGGATATCGTGCTGGGAGTTCCTAAGAAGGTTCTTAAAAGCCTCTGCATCAAATAAGAATGTTTTAAGAAGCATGTACATGTAATGTACATTCGCCCTGCATCATTAAAATTTTGGTTTTCAACATTTTAGTATTTAATTTTTCGTCCTCGAACAGTGAAATTTCACCTTCAAATGAACTTTTCTCGAAAACGGTTAATCCTACAGTATTACAACAAGAGTACCTTTTTTGTATTTTGACCTGAGCAATCATATTTCAAAAATAAAATTGCAAAAAAGTTACACAGAAAAAAGTTTGGGACAAAAAACTAATAAGGCCCCCCCGTTTCACACACCCCTGGTTTAAATAAGTACGTGAAAATGACATACAAAGATGGGCCTTATTAGGATTAATTCACGTGCAAAACCTCGTTAATATATCTCAAAGGGGTTTCTGAGTTATTAAATAAAAACCGATTTTTTTAGCCACTTTCAAAGGGGCGTAGCTCCCTTATGACGCATTTTTAGACATATGTTTATAGGAACTTTTTGTCATATTTTATCATGTAGAATCACCTGTTAAAATTTCCTACGCTATTTCAAATACACCCTGTATATAAAAAAATGTTTAGAACCAAAATATTTTTAAAATTTAAAGGTAGAAAGACCCCTTAAACACTGATTTTAATGAGAGCACATTAACGGATATTATTTTTATATATAAATCTTTTATCCCAAAATAAATCATCTACATCTGTTCGAAACTAATTTCGCTAATAGCTCTAATGCTACATACTGAAATTTTCGAAAGGATCGGAATTAAACCACAGCGATTGCTAATTATGGTACAGGATAGGACTAATCAATTTTAAGCCTGATTTGTACCATTTGTACCATTTTGTCCATTGGTTGAACATGATCAAAACTATACTCCGTCCAGTTATGCAAGATAGTAAGGGACGCGGCCCGTTTTACACCACAGAATCGTAGTGTAAAAATTTAACAGATGTCGGTACTATTTTCCTGGAAAGGGATTATCCAAAGACTCGCATAACAAGCATAGTACATAAGAATGCGATGCCAGGATTGGCTTGATGTGTCGTCATGTATTTTGTAATGGTTGTTATGCGAGCCTCTGGATAGGCCTAAAGTTGTAATTGTAACCTAAAAATTTGACGTTTTCCTTGTGTTCAATATAATTTACGTTTGTAAATTATGTAGAATATGATAATTTAGTGTAAGTGTATGAAGAATAAACCAAAAACGTACCTTTTCGAGTACCTTTTTCAATACCATACAAAATAACATTAAGTATAACCATTTTTTATGTAACTTTCTCTTCTTTTATTAGCTTTAACGACCGTCAATCATTGTCATAGACAAAAGATGTCACAATATTTTATATGTTAAAAGGTACGAGTTTTTAACCAATGATGTAGCTTAAAAATCGCGGGAATTTTAAACTACTATCTTGAATAATTGGACGGACTATAGTGCTTCATGAGTACAATTAAAACACGTAAATAAGACAAGCTTCTCCGGGGCTTGAGTCCAAGGGGGGGTCCGGCCGGCATTGACAGTTTTTTTTTTAATTTTGGGTTTTTTGACCGTGTAGAATAAATTAATAGCAAAAGTGGTTGTATATCAGTATATTGAAATAAATTATAAGTAGCCAAGCGCTTTCATCTCAAACTAGAGACATCATCAGGGCCAGCCTTGTCAGGGTGAGCTTACAAGGCTGGCCCTGATGATGTCTCTAGTTTGAGATGAAAGCGCTTGGCTACTTATAATTTATTTCAATATACTGATATACAACCACTTTTGCTATAAGGTTTTTTTTTGTATATAATAAACAGGTTATATTTTACGAAGTGGCTACAGACTAGTAAAAAAAAGCTTCACTTTTTCTCTTAGTAAAACAATATAGGGAACTCATTATAAAATTGGATAGATTAATTAAATCCAAAACATTTTTTGTAAAATTAGGCGTACCTCAAGGATCAATTTTGGGTCCTCTTTTGTTTCTAATCTTCATTAATGACCTGCCCCTTCATATACGCAATGGTTTAATAATTTTGTTTGCGGATGATACAACAATTTTACTTTCTGCTGCATCTCTGGAAGAGCTACGTACTTTAATACAGCAAGTAATGCAAGACTTTGAAACATGGTGTCAAAGAAATGAATTAATATTAAACAATTCCAAAACTGTTGCTATTAATTTTTATAATAGAAAAAGCATTATCAACTTTGATGTATCTATTACATTTAGTGAAAATACCAAATTCTTAGGCGTAATGTTTGATGGCAATCTTTCTTGGGAGAGTCACATTAATTTTGTATGCAAAAAACTAAACAGTGCGTACTTTGCTATTTCAAAGATGAGAGACGATCTAAATGAGGCAGGACTGTTAAATATTTATTACTCTTTAGCATTCTCATATTTATCTTACAATGTAATCAGCTGGGGTTGTGTTAGGAGTATTGATAGAGTCCTTATTGCACAAAAAAAGCTTGTGCGTTTAATTTTTAATTTGGAGTTTAGGGAAAGTTGCAAAGAAACCTTTAAACATAAAAATATTCTTACAGTTGTTAGTTTGTTTATTTACAGATGCGTCCTTTTTGTGAAACGTAATTATACTAAGTTTGTAGTTAATTCGGACGTGCATTTCTATCCTACCAGATCTGGTTTCGATTTGCGCATTCCAAAGCACAAAACTAGCTTTTTTAAAAAATCCCCGTTATACAACTGTATACAATTTTATAATAAATTACCAAAAAATTTACGGGATATACCTAATCCTAACAATTTTAAAAAAGAAGTTAAAAGATTTCTTCTGGAAAAATGTTTTTATTCTGTAAATGAATATGTATTGTCTTAATTTTTATATTTATTTGTGTATGTAACATTATTTATTTTTAACACTTAATGTATGTATGTACAGTTAAATTTACATATTTTTTGTTGTACTATTTTTAAGTAACATTATGTATTTTAGCTTTTAAGTATGACTTGTCATATCTATTTTATATAGCCATACATGACTAATAAACTATTCTATTCTATTCTATTCTATATACTATTTTTATCTATGCACTATGTTCTGGATGCATTATTTCTGCTTCAAAAGCATGCTGTGCTAGCACTTTGATGTTGTGCAATACGAACTACTGCATTGAATATCCATAGAATGTATTTAATTTACTAATTAACCTTTAATAAAATTTAATTAGATTGTCTAAATTAATTAAAAAAAAAATCAAGGCAAACAATCATAAGCCTGAATCTTTTGTAAAATTATATTTTACGTCTTTAAATTAACGTTACTTAATTGAAATAAACTGGAAATGGAAGGGTTCCACCACACTTGTGCCAATAAGTTCGATTTTTTCGGCCTTAACCAGCAACAAGGGAACGTTCAAGTATTACGTAACGCTCCTAGGGGGGGATGGTGGCCATTTGCGAGTGCTACGCCCATGTTAATGGTATAGCAAAATAGCGTTACGAAATTTGTAATACTTAAACGTTCCCTAATTGTAATTTATAAATGAATAGTATACTATTAACGTACCAAAGAGCCAAATCGTCACAGCCTTAATGGCTGTAACAAAGCATTATTAAGAAAATCGAATTTTTCGATTTCTGTTCATAAGTTCTTAATTTTGGTTTTGATATACATATTGATTGATTGATATATTGGCTGCAATTTTGCTGCGAAAGTGCGGTAAGAAATACGTTATAGCTACTGTGTTACTTGGGTATAATAGGCCTCTGGGTGGATGGAAGGACCGACAGACGCATGAAACTACATGGACGGATGTTTTTTTTTTTTTAATGTAAGCAGAGCCTTAAAGATGGATTTTTTTTCAGAAAAGTCCAAACGAAAACATTTTTTTTTTCTTCATAATTTATAACTTTCTACTCTTCCGAGGTCGCTCGCAAGTAAAAATACCGAGAAAAAAAAGTATTTTCCGAAATATTTAAATTTAAAAGTTTGACACTTGCCGAGATGAAATGACTATTGAATGAACTGTCATGTAATTCAGTTTCGATTCCCTACCATTGGGCCCCACCATTAATTTTTTTTGCAGCCCAGATCTGGGTGTCGAGACTAAACTTCTAAAAGAAAGTTGTTGCAACTGCTATTAGCGGATCTGGGCTACTACCTTAAGTAGTATGTAATACATAAGTTGTATGTAATACATTATTTTTCAAAAAAATATATTAGGGAACATTCAAGTATTACGTATCGCAAATTTTGATCATTTTGGACCCCCCCCCCGTAACGCTATTTTCCTATACTATTTACATGGGCGTAACACTCCAAAATGACCCCCCCCCAGTAGCGTTACGTAATACTTGAACGTTCCCTTATATAAAAGCAAAAAAAAAAAAAGGAATTGAAAGTTTTTTTTTTGAAAAAATAAAGATTAAAAAGCTTTTTTTTTGTTCCATAAAAAACATTTTCTTTTAATTAACATAGGCCAGGCCTGCAGAGGAAAGTATTCCTTTGCTAGCAGCAGTATTTTTTCATTGAATAGACATATTAGTTTTTCACCAAAACATCTTTCATTTTATGCCGGATCAGTTTCAATCTTGCTGAGGACTGCGAAAGTGATAGTAATCGAGCTTTTAAACTTTTGCCCGTCTGCTGATTGATTACTTTCCAGTTACAAAGCGGGAAATGGCGATAGCCACGCTACACAGTGATCATTTTCCATAAAACTATGGACTTTTTAACCCTTAAATTCGAAACGTTTTTTATTTGCAACAAAGTTTATTTTATTGGTTGAATGCTCTCTCAGTTCTTAATTTGTTTATTTATAAGAATTTATATGAAAAACATATAGATCCCAGTCCGCAGAGGCACGTCAAAATGACGTCAAAATCTGGTGATTACTGGTCAATAGACGTCAGTCGACCAATGATCGACGACATTTTGACGTCAGTTAATTGACGAATTTCTGACGTCATTTAATCACGTCATATTGCCGACTTTTCTTGGTTATATAATATATTATACTTTTATTATTTTTATTAAAAAACTATAACACCAACGTGGTGTATAGTCTGCAATAGGTAGGTAGTACTCAGAAAGCATTTTTTTAGTTATTATGGTATGGTATGTAAAAAAAATCATCAAAAATAAAATATCGTTTATTGTTTAAGTAACTCCCTTTACTCAAACGCATATGGTACTTACACGTTTTTTTATATTTTACGTAGCTACCTAAACTACAATTTATGTATGCATATTTTTTTTTCTTATGTGTCAAAATTAATTAATTTCGACTATGTATAATTTAAATTTCGCGCTCTTATTTTTGGCTGCGCGCTCAGTACACGTCCATCTTGTATCTTGTCAGAACAAGACGCTAGCTCTACGTGATTGTTTTGAGTTTTTCTTTGGTTTGTTTTTGGTTTTTCCGAGGATTTTCCTTATATTTTCGTGGGTAAGTACCTAGAATAACTATGACTATGATAGTTGCGAACTGGGGACACCCTAAATATTGAAATAACTTATAACATTATTTTTTATTGTAATTGTAATGGTTTATTGTCGTTCTAGGGCCTATTTTTATGGGTATTTTAGACTATATTAATTTAATTAGACAGTTATAACATAATATTTTTTTTATTATTTTAGGTTTAGAGGATATCTATAAAGAAGTGCGAAAATTAAGCGAAGAGGTAAAAGAAGTAAAAGCCATTTTAAAATAGTCAAGAAGTTTGGTTACTGCTTCCATACCAAGTGATATCTCTGTAGAATTTATATTTTGTTTACATCTATATTAGATCATGTAACATTGTTATCATAGTGTGGTCAATATATACACTTACACAATAATATTCAGGCCAGGCCTGCAGAGGAAAGTATTCCTTTGCTAGCAGCAGTATTTTTTCATTGAATGGACATATTAGTTTTTGTTTACATCTATATTAGATCATGTAACATTGTTATCATAGTGTGGTCAATATATACACTTACACAATAATATTCAGTGGTTTTCTGGGTAAATAAAAAATATTTTATGACGTGAAATTCACGTCGTAATAATGACGTAAAAATGACGTCAGATATATCACGTCATCGGTCTGTGACATTAGGAGGTCATTTTCACGTCATATTGTCGTTATATAGTCACGTCATATCTGGAGAAAAGTCACCAGATTATGACGTCATTTTGACGAGGTTCTGTGGACTGGGATAGAACCAAATATTCTATTATTACATCGGTACTTAGTGTTACTAAGTGTTTGGGAGTGGACTGCTGTTTAGTTTTGATTATTAGGGTGATGGACTTGTAGATCGAAATGTAGATCTGTAGCGGTTGGAAAATAGCGGTAAAATAATAAGTAGATTTAAGCGGCGTTTGCGTAATGCGTGATGCGGTGAAAAGCGGTAAATAAAAGACTATGAGATTAATGATGATAAGAGAGAAAAGCGAGGGCTCGAAAAATCCTACCTTTCATCTCCTGCGGTGTTCCCTGGATGCTCTAGCTAGAGTGATGTGATGATTCCAGGATGTGAATAGATGAGCACAAGCGGTGATGGTCACATTATTAAAAAAGCGGTAATAAGTCACTAATAGTTTAATGAAACATATTATGGCGGTATTGCGAGCGGTTGGTTAACAAGTGTGTGTGTGTCTGTCATTCAGACCGGTTGTAGTCTCTCCGCGCATAGGAAGTTTCGAAACCCTTTTGCGCGGTAAATTTGAATTTAAATATAAGAAACTTAAAATAATACCACGTTTTTTTTTTCACATTTCTCGACGTTTTAGACCATTCTGAGTCGAAATCAGTAAAAAAAATTTTGCGTCCGTCTGTCTGTCGGTCTGGGTGTAAACTCTCTAACTGTATTTCTACATGAGATATCGACTTGCGGTTTTTTGAATATTGTTTCTTATCGTATTTCGAAGAGCTGATTAGATTTTGGGGGTATATTTGAGGGTATTGTATTTGGTTAATTTAGCACATATAAAAGATAATTTTAAATTGATCAAAAAATGTTATAAAAAACGTTTTCCTAAAACGCATTGTTTTCGAGATATTGACGTTTAAAGCAGTAAAAGGTTTTTTTAGCATATCTCAAATATTTATAACCCGATTTCAAAAAAATATATTTGAAATAAAAGCTCTTTTTAAGCCCTATAAAAAATGTCATATACAGTTTTTTGCTAGAATATAATGTTTTAAAGATACAGAATTTAAAATCAAACAAAACACCTAGTTTGAAATTTGCAAACTAGATGGCTCTAGTGTACAATAGTGCCGATGTTTTGACAACGTTTCATCTAGTTTATATGAAAAACATATAGATACTACCAAATATTCTATTATTTTCAATGAATTAGTAAGCTAGGCTGAATACCTTGCCTCACAACCCCATTTATATTGTATTGTATTGTAAGCTAGGCTGAAATTACAAAGAAGTCCCATTATTATTATACGGTAGTTTCGAATTTTCAAAAAATTTCAAAAATCTTTCCAGGCATAAATTCTTATAATTTTGTTACATGAAAAAATAAGCAACTTTTTTTTCAAATGTCCCTCTCTCTGTCCGTCTGTTGTCAAGATTTTTGTAGACACGATAACTCAAGAAAGAATAATCCGATCGTGTTGAAATTTTCAGGAAAAATCAATTTCTATGAGGGGAAGGCCCCTGTTGTTTTTCAAAGTAATCTCCCCAAAACCAAAAACGTTATGGGGGGGTTAAACTTTTAAAAAAATCGAAAAATGCTGAAAGAAAATTTTGTGTAAGGTAATTTTTTCAGGAAAAATTACTTTTATTATAAGGATCAATTCTACAAAAAAAAAATAAATAAAAAAAAATAAATAAATAAAAAAAATCGATTTTTAATTTTAATCAAAAATGTTTTATTGCCTTTCTTACATTTTCCGCGTTTTATATGAAAAAAAAATTAATTCAGTCAAAAAAAAATCTGTCTTTCTGTCTGTCTACCTGTCTGTCTGTCTATCTGAGAAGAAATTTAAGACCACGATAACTCAAGAACGCTTTATGCTAAGGACTGAATAGCTTGTTTATCTGGAGTTCTGGGCTGGGACTGTTTTTGGTAAAGGGTGGGTTAAGGGGGTAAAATGAGGTAAAAACTATTTTTATAATTTTTTTTTTTCGTTTTTTGAAAAATAAACTTTTTTTAAAAAAAAATTGAAAATTTTTATTTAAAATCTTTTTTTTTATTTTTTTTTTAGATTTTAATTTAAAAGTCCAAACCAATAATAGTGGAAAGTATTATTTTAATGGCAGCAGTTTTTTTTTGTTGTTTAGTATAAATATTACTTGCTATATGTTTTTTTTTAAATTACCTCTGTGCGTCAAAACTAATGAAACTCCGAACTCTTTTTTTCCTGAAACTTTTTATTAAATCTGAGATTACAATCATTGACGTTGCTTTGTTTGCTCTATTTATTTTGTGTCTTCCTTCATTATTTTAAATATTTTTCACAATTTAACTCGTTTTATAAAAGCTTTTAGTAGGTAAAATTTCTTTGCCAAAAAGAATAAATGGAGATTTCTCCCGTTAGATTAGACAGGGACAAAAGTTCTACCCAAAAAGGATAGAAGACATACCTACACTCCCACTTCCACCCAACCAAACAAATTCTGTATTTGTTCTTTGTTGAACAATTACAATATTTACTTGGCCGGGCGAAAAGTGTAACTTTATTATTTTTAAAATGGCGCCATCTGAATTTTAGTAGAATTATCTCATTCTACAGATTCACATTAGCTATGTTCGTTCGTGCCGCTCACTGCTACACTTTCCGGCCAAGCAAATAAATACTGTATTTGTTGTATGAAAAACAAATACAGTATTTATTTGGTTGGCTGGAAAGTGTAGCACAAATGAGATAGAGATAGGGTAGACGTCTTTTGTTTCATAATTCTAGTTGTAGAGAGCTCCATTGAAAATGGCAGGCCGGACCGAGCCAGCCAGGGTCCCGTGGAAACTTTCTTCTGGGCTCCGCCGCAGGAAAAAATGTCACCACTGTCAGAAAATTTTGGTGACTAAAAGAAAAGGTTCTCGCCTTTGAACAAAAGCTTTACCCATGGCACAAAATTTTGATGACTGAAACAAAAGGTGGAAGCGAACATAAGATGTTTTCAGTTATTTTCGTCAGAAAACGCACGTCGTGTTTATTTTTTATCCGTACTCAATCCCGCGGGATCCCGCATGCCAGTCCCGCACTTTGTGAATTAAAACAATGGCGCGGGATCCCGCGGGATTGCGGGATCCCACATTGCTGGATTGCAATCTCAATTGCATAGCATTTCATTTTCCCACGTTTCGGCTTTTTTATTTTCTTATTTGGGCATTTTCTCGTAGCCGAGTTTCTTTATTGTTTCATAATTTTATTTTACTTTGAAACTAGTTTATACCACCTGAAAATTTAATGTTCGTTATTTTAAAATATGTATGGTGTTTAATGTATCGATTTTCTTCTCATGAATAAAGTATCATCCTGTTATTTCCCTTTTGGGCATTTATACAAAGCATTAATATTTAACATACCTTCAAGCATTATGGCAAATTTAATTGACACAAAGACAAGGGTGGCTGTGAATTTTGGCCCTCGTTTTTTTTTTTAGGTTTGCAAAGGGTAAATTGATTTCATTTATTACACTGCCGTGCTAATACAAGTTGTCCTATCTGCAAAAATTCACTTTTTGAGATAAGCACACCATTGTATTGCTTTACACTAGCTCCATGTGCCTACTAAAAATAATTGTCCGATAAATCCAAATCCTAAAAATTAGCCTAAGATGTTTGTCCTTTGTAGAAAATTTTCAATGTTTTCTAAATAAAATAAAATAATTAGGACTAGGACTAACTTTACAGATATTAGTAATTTGATTGGACTTTTTAGATTATTTTGTCCTAACTTTCTCAGAGAAAACAAATACATTTAGTATTACAATTTATTTTTCTGACAAAAAATATATATTTTTTCAAAGAATATCACGTATTTTTGATTTAAATAAAGTCCAAACCAACGACATATTTATTTATATGTTTAAAAACATGTTTACAAAAAGTGCAAACAAAAACAATAAAACTGGCCGTATCTCAAAACATCTAATTTGCAGATAGGACACTTGTCCTAGCAGGGCAAAATGGTCCCTTTTTTACGACTGCTTTAGAATGTAAGCAAATAGACACACTTTTCAAACACAGAATGAATACATTCTAGCTCTAGATACGGTATGAATATTCCGTATCAAGTGTTAGAATGAGCAACATGTAGTGCAATCTCTTGTTTATAAAAGTAAAGAAAACTGTAGCAAAATTAGCAAAAATATATATATTTTACCATAAAATATTGAATAATTTAATGCAATTTAAGGTTTTGCGTTAAAATTACATAAAGTTTATTAGTTTTTATCTTAATATTTAAACAGTTTTTTTATCAATTTAGATCAAAAAATTAAAACTGCTTCATCTATTATTAAATATTTAAACCCGATATCTGTCACAATCTGACATAACCTTCAAATTTTGCATTATAATTTGTAAATATGTGCTAAAATTAAATAAAAATCTTTTTTTGTACTGATTTGATAAAATTATTATAAAACATTAATTGCTTTATCTAAAAATATGTGTTTTGTTGCATTTACAATGTCGAGTCACAAAAAAACATTGTTTTTAACCTTGTCCGCAGTTTAAAGCCATACAGTGTTTCATATTTGCAGTTGAAGAAAGAGTATAGTCTACAACACGTATGGAATAGTCATTCCGCGCTCCCGGGACAGTCATACTCGCCTGCCGACTCGTATGACAAACTTTCCGCTCGCGCGGAATATTGTCTATTCCATACTAGTTATAGAATATACTTTTCCGCTTCACAGCGGAGGAGTATTATACCTACATTAACTTTGGATTCCAAAAATATGTCCAAAATTAAAAATGGATCATTCCGCGCCAACAGTTACTGTTACCACAGCAAAAAAAAAATTAATTATTATTATTATATATTTATTTAGATATTGGGAAAGGTTTTAGTTTAAAATTCATTCAGCATTTCCAAAACTGTTGTGGTGAAATAGCGATAGCCGGTAAATAAATTGAAGAAAATATTTGTTACAGTGTATATTTTTTTCAAACTAACGGTGTCCAAATGAAATTCGATTTTAATTGGCCACTGTATCAAAACTGAACGGATGAATGGACTGACCGAATCGTTTTATCTGGATTCACTGGCCTATGTTCCAGGAAAACGAGGATACTAGGGATCTCAATACACACATAAAAGTATCTTCAAATTTAAATTCAAATTTTGTCTATAAAGAAAATATTATCCAGGGCTTCTCAAAAGTCCACCCTCCTTTAACTTTTGAACGGCTTAAAATATCAACTTTAAATTTGCACCACGTAAATAAAATAACCCAAATTATTTTTTGGTACATATTTAATATGTTTAAGAGACGCAGTAAAGACAAGGGGGAAGATTTTTTTAAATAGAGAGGGGGTCGTGTGATCATTTTAAAGCTCATAAAATTCTTTATTTGACTATTTATTTTTTATTTTTTATAAACATTTTTTAAAGCTTTCATTTCCATTTTTTTTTGCTAAAAAAAATATTTTTTTCAAGATTTTTTTTGTTAAATTTTATTTATATCATTCAAAGTTAGTTTAAGTATAATTGACGTATTTGCATTATAAAATAAACCTTTTTTCAAAAACTGTTAGATTTTTTTTTAAGAAATTTTGACGAAAATTTCCATTTTTAACCCTATTTTAAACCCCCAAAATTTGCTCCGAAATTCTAGTATGTACAAGTCTGTTATTTCTACGAATTAATTATGTTTAATTGTAGTTAAATTATACTAACAAGGGCCGTATTATACGGCACACCATAACTACACTGAAAAAGCTGGATTAATTAAATTTATTTTTTAATTTCATATGTAACAAAAATTTACATTATGTCTAGTGGATATTTACAAAAAAAGTGTAAAATTACGTGATACATAACATAATATTTTTTTTTGTTTATTTATTTGATTATTATTTATTAATATTATTTTTCCAAACTCCGCCTGAGGGGAATCCCTTATACGAGAGCATAATACGTTTTAAGGCACATCCAGAGGCTCGCATAAGAAGCATAATACATAACAAACGATGCCGTGATTGGCTTGATGTATCTTGTGCACAGGCTTATGACGTTCGCATAAGAGAATGTGTGTATGCCCTTAGTCACTGCGTTCTATTTCAGAAACGCAGAATAGATGATACAAGAAAATGTGATTTGATCACATGGCTTGAATGATGTTCTTTGAATTAAGATATTACTTTTATCTGTGTGTTCCAGTTTCGAGAGAAGGATAATAGGGATCTCAATAAGCACTTTACAAAGTATTTCTGTAGGTATACAAAATATATTTTTATAACTCCTAGTAATCTTGAAAAATAAAACTCGGAGATAAAAATTTGTGGATAAAGCAGTAGGGGAGAGCGGGGCTAGTTGTCACAAAGGGTATGTTGAATTTTTGCTTTTTTAACTGCGTGTCTTTCTATTTACACATACAACGTAAATAGATAGATAGATAGATAGATGGGTAGATAGATAGATAGATAGATAGATAGATAGATAGATTTATTATCTTTAGGCTATTTTACAATAGACAGAGTCGCTTCAATGTAAGTAGGGCCGCTTTTTGTAATTTTATACGTTATAAAAGTTATTTTTTTTTAGTTTTTGATTTGATTTTTAATTTCATTTTTGAGTATTTAAAAATTTTGTCGATACATTAAAGCTTTCGAGCCCACCTGCCCCGGGGGTAAGCCAACATACCCCCTTTACGAGGTAAGTTGGCATGCGGCATTTCTGCATAAAACTTATTGTAACTACTGATTGACCATTAAAAATAAATATTTGCCTATCAAATATTAACATTAGAAATTTTCAAAAATCGCAAAATAAAACTTAATATGCAAATTGGTGTCAACTAGCCCCGCTCTCCCCTATGTATGTACTTGTTAATTTATATAAGTATAATAGATTATGATCTTTGAGAATATTGTTAATTAATATAAAAGATTATTACTTTTTTTACATTTCTCGACGTTTTATACAGACAGGTCCAGACAAGGGTGCTCTACTAAAAATCTCTAGTAGAATTTTTTGTGACTCGACATTGTAAACAACAAAACACATATTTTTAAATAAAGCAATTAATGTTATTTAATAATTTTATCAAATCAGTACTTACAAAAGATTTTTAATTAATTTTAGCACATATTTACGAATTATAAAGCAAAAATTGAAGGTGATGTCAGATATTTGTGACAGAAATCAGGTTTAAATATTTAACAATAGATGGAGCAGTTTTTATTTTTTGAACTAAATTGATAAAAAACTAGTCAAATATTAAGAAAAACTAATAAACTTTATGTAATTTTAACGCAAAACTTTAAATTGCATTAAATTATAATTATTATTCAATATTTCATAGTAAAATATATATATATATATATATATATATATATATATATATATATATATATATATATTTGCTAATTTTGCTACAGCTAGAATGGACACATTCTGTGTGAAAAGTGTGTGAATTTGCTAGCATTCTAAAGCAGTCGTAGAAAAAAAATATACTCGATTGAACTAATTTACTCGGTTTTACTCGGGAAAATATTATACATTTTTCGAAATTTTTACTGGTTTTAGCTAGGTTTTTTAAAAAACAGTAAAAATGTTTCACTAAATGACCACAGACCAATAAAATTGTATACTCGGTTTTGGTCGGATATTACTAGATACTAAAATCGGAGTAATTTTTTTTACTCGGTTTTACTTGGGGGGTTAACCGACGGGGAAATCTTTTGTACACCCTTCGGGAATTCAGTAGGAATTCATGAGGAATTCAAGAGGAATTCAGAGGAAGTCACAAGGAATTCAGAGGAAGTCACAAGGAATTCAGGGAAAGTCACAAGGAATTCAGAGGAAGTCATGAGGAATTCAGAGGAAGTCATGAGGAATTCAGGGGAAGTCATGAGGAATTCAGGGGGAAGTCATGAGGAATTCAGGGGAATTCATGCATTTGGGAATTCTTTTGTACACTTTCCTGGTAGCGGTTAACCCCCCAGTTTTACTAAACATACCTACAAAATTTTACAATATCTTTTTTCTTTCTATATAAAAAAAACAAAATATTTTTAAAATTTGAAGGTAAGAAGACCCCTTAAAACTTACAGACTGTCGTTTTATCTGGATTCAGTGGCTTGTGCCAAATGAGGGGAAGGATAATAGGGATCTCAATAATCACTATACAACGTATTTCGGTAGATATACAAAATATATAAAGACTCCAGGGAAAAAAAGTATTTAGGCCGCAAAACGAAAAAATGTCCAGGAAAAAAAACTAATAGTTTAAAAAGATCTCAAAAATATTGTAAAAAATATGTTTTTAAAAGTATAAACACATTATAAGCAAAATAACTTAATTTCTATGATTAAAAGACCTTAAAATTAATTAAATAGATTTTTGGATGCTAATTTCTAAAAAAATATTTAAAAAATTGTTACGGTTTTTCCAGAATTTATTTTTTATTTTTATGTATTTAACTCAAAAACAGATAGTTGACCTTTGACGTTTTTCCTATGTAGTCTTTAATAAACTTATAACAGCAATACAAGTAATCTTAAAAAATAAAAATTTTGTGGATAAAAAGAAACAGTAGACAGGTAAATTGTTAATTTATATAAGTATACTAGTAGATTATAATCTTGAGAAATATTCTAGTATAAAATAATTATTTGATAGAATTATTAGCTTTAAACTTAAGTAGCTTTTAGAAAGCACTTATAATAACATTATATTTATAATTCTACTTAAAAGTAATTAAATAATTATCTATAAAATAAAAGATTATTAAAAAAATAATATATTATGCACCTAGTATGCGAACTAAGTCTTTAGTGTTCAGGATTGAAGTTTTTTTTTGCTGAGACGGAGTCAAAGCAAAAAATCTGTCGAGAACACTTAAGACAGTTCGCATACGTGGTTCATATACTATTTTTTCTACTACTTAAAGCTAATAACTCCAAATATCAGTTAAAAATAAAGTTTAAAAATTATTTTGACATAGCTGTCAGTTTGACAAATAAGTTGAAAAAAGTTTAAAAAATTTTTTCATTATTGACCGTCGTCAGTAAACAATGCTTAGTAGTAGTAGTAGTAATGGTGGGGAGGTCAAGCCTGGCAACTAGACCATATGGTCCTTTTTGCCTACCCCTGTGTTACTAGTTTTTCTACTCTAACGAGAATTTTTGTTGTTGTACCCCGGGGCCTACAGTTTAGCGAGGAATCCGAACCTCGTTTTGAGGGCTTTTTTTTTGGCTAAGTGAGCGGCTTTGATCCTTAAGTTTATTGGCTGCCAGTGCACTTGGACCGGCGCCAAACTGCTTAAGGATCATTTTCGCTTTCAGCCTTAGTACAGATCCTGGTTGCTTGGAAGTCCTTAAAGTGAGCTCTGCCAACAGACCTGACAGCTACCTTGCTGCTCCCTTTCGGTGCGCCCGGGTAGTATCACAGGTCCGAGTGCTATGCGGCATTATCCACTGAAAACATTTTTCTGTACTGTGTGCTTAGATCTTCGGCAGCACAAGTCGACGTGGTGGGGAAACGACGGTATTTTATTTCTGTGAAAAAGTTGTTCCACAACCGAGGATTGAACCCCGGCCTCTCGAATACTAGATCGAGGCGTTCACGACTGAGCTACCGCCGCCCCCAAACAATGCTTAACAAGGGTCAATAATAAATGAGTTCACTGATTTTATTGGTTGCCAAGGTAGACAAGCCTTGACAACGGTAGATAATAAGCTAGCACTTATTTAGGTAGTAGAAAAAACAATATAATTTTGGAATTTAAGTAATTTTCAGCTTTCTTATTGATCTTTTAGTCATTTTTTATTTTCGTTACTTATATAACAAAATATCCCTATGGGGATACATTTGATTTAGATCATATTTTGAAACTGTTAAACTGAGATTTGTTTTTTTACCACAGGAATTATCGAGGGGTTGACCGCGTCTGAAATTTGTAGAAAAGAGTTCCTTTTTGGTAAGAGTTCCTCGGAGTTCCTCCGGAGTTCCTCGGAGTTCCTCCAGAGTTCCTTGGGAGTTCCTTCTGTGTTCCTTAAGAGTTCCTCGGTAATTTTTGGCAAATAAGCCGTAGAAATTACCGCTGTGCAAGCACTACTACCAATAAGGCACCCTCAAAAAAGCTTTGTTGTCCCTGACGGTTTCTACCAAACTTACTTGGCGCCCCTTCAGAACAAAAATTGGCGCCCCAAAATTACCTTCACGAGAAAAAAGCTTTGTCCCTGACAGTTTCTACCAAACTTGGCGCATCTTCAACACAAAAATTGGCGCCCCAAGATTGCCTTCAGGAAAAATGCTTTGTCCCTGACTGTTTCTACCTAACATGGCGCCCCTTCAGAACAAAAATTGGCGCCCCTTCAAAAAAAAAAATTGGCGCCCAAAGGTAAGATGTTTTGTAAAGTATTTGTAATGGCTCATCTAGTTTGAACATAAGAACGTTAATCCACATGGGTAATAAATAATAATTGTTTCTGACCGCGTCTGAAATTTGTACAAAAGAGTTTCTTTTTGCACAAAGAGTTCCTCCATTTTGCAAAGAGTTCCTCCATTTTGCAAAGAGTTCCTCCATTTTGTAAAGAGTTCCTCCTTTTTGCAAAGAGTTCCTCGGAGTTTCTCCAGAGTTCCTCCTGAGTTCCTCCAGAGTTCCTCCTGAGTTCCTTTGGCCTGTACAAAAGATTTCCTCGCGGTCAGCCCCTCGGGAATTATTTAAAACTTGTCATTTTTATTATATAAACCTATAAATATATTTTCCTACGAGCGTGCGGAAAGATCACTCTTTCCGCACGCATATGCGTGTGGAAATAAAGCCTTTTCCGCACGAATAAATATTGTTTAATTTCTTAATTGCGTAGTGTTGTTCTTGTTATATTTATTCATAATATAAAAATGTTTAAATTTTTTACCTGTTAATTGATTTTCTCCGCTACGCGTCGTTCAGGCACGCAATCGAGTGCGGAAAATCCTCTTTACGCATGCGTTAGGAACAATACTTTTCCTACGAGCAGGGTTAAAATAAAATATACTTTTAAAATTTATCAAATAAATCAAAATACATCAGGTTTTATACTGTCAATTACGGGTTTATCAAAAACAACGATTTCCATAGGAGGTACAAAATTTAAGGTAGACTTAGGCAAGTTTTTAACTTGAGTAAATCGTTCTTTAAAATTTGCATCTACAGTGAAAATTGCAGCAGTTTTTCTTAAACAAATATTTTTTATTTATTATTAGGTATTAAAGCAACATTTACATTATACAGAATTATTAATCAATTAAAATATAAATAATAATTTAAATATTTATCACTTTCGAAGATCAATAATTTGCAGTGGAACCAAATTATTAATCTTCACGTGTTCTGCAGAAGAAAATATAGGTGGGTCAGTCGGATGTGGGTGGAACCCAGTTTTTTTACAGTTTGCGATAAACTTTAATCCATAATTAGGGGTTAAGTTAAAATAACCAGTCTCGCTATATTTTGGCGCACAGACGATAGCTATTGCTTCAGGCATAAGTAACTGATAGGGACAATGCGTATGTAAATCAACACTCGACAAAAACGCCGTTTGACTCGGGTGGGTATGGATCCAACCAATGGTAATCAGGTTATGTTCATCCTGAATTTCAAATAGTTCTTCCTCGTTGATAGTACTACAAGAATCAGAGGTTCCACTTTGTTTTGGTATTATTAAATGAGTTATTTTCATTTGATTCCGTTCAAGCACGCCCGTCAAAATACCAATAGTTTCAATATTTTTAATAGTATTTTGAGTAGCCTTGATTAAGAATTCTGTTGTAAGATTGGAAGGTACTAAAACTCTTCTTAATACTTTGGTGTCATAACCTACATCAGGTTTAATACTTCTGTCAATTACAGGTTTATCATACGCAACGCTTTCCATAGAAGGAGGTGGAGCTGATGGTAGACACGGATCTGGATAACTGACATTATCTATAGTCGGTACTGAAACTGTAGGTACTGAAGGTACACTTGGCACCAAACGTACGGGTTCCGGCGGTTTTGGTACATCTCGTTTTTCTTTACTTTTATTTTCTAGCTCCCTTTGTTTCAATTCTCTAACATATAAATCGTATTCTTTTTTATATTGTTCCAATAGTTTTGCTTTCAGTTTTTCGGCCTTTGGGAGAATCTCTCTCAACTTTGTCTGATTTGTTGCTTTGGCACCTGAAGGTACAGTATTAAATTCTGGATGTTTTCGTATTTTATCCAAAAACAAAGTCATAAATTTTAGATACAACACGTAAGCATTTTCGAGAATACCTTCCGCATAATAGACATTCGCCATGCGTACCATTTCCAAACCGGAACGGTAGTATCTTAATGGTGGTACCTGATGGTTCACTTCAACCAAATTGCTGTACTCGATTAGTTTTTTTAACCTTGTTTGAGGTTCTAAGCTATTTAAATGATTTGGGTCTGACATCTTTGGTTGTATCCTGAAACAAAATAATTTAAACATAATCTAAGCAAGAGAAATGGTACGGTTCCACCAGACTTATTTCGCAAAAACGCATTGCCAAATTTTTAAGGCATAAAAATCCCACAATCTAAAAATATTGGCAGACTAACATCTCTACTCTAAATTTCTCTACTCCATAACATCTCTACTCCGTAACAACTCTACTCCACACTATATGCACTTTATTAGCCACTTAATAATAAATGAGCAGTTCAAAGAACAAAGAATCTTCTTCTTCTAGATTATTTTATTTTTTTCCTAGGAAACGTTTATCTTTAAATGTAAATCTAGAACAATAATAAATGAATTACTCTAAAAGCATCAATGACCGCGTAATCTTAACATGCACTAATATGTAAGTAATTAATAAACTGAATTCATTTTTGACAGTGACTTAGCATGACAAATATTCTTTTGAGTTAAGACAAGTGGCTAATCGAGTGTCTATAGTGTGGAGTAGAGTTGTTACGGAGTAGAGACGTTATGGAGTAGAGATGTTACGGAGTAGAGTTGTTGTGGAGTAGGGATGTTATGGAGTAGGGATGTTAGGGAGTAGAGAAATTTAGAGTAGAGATGTTAGTCTGCCAAAATATTGCTTTCAATCTGTACAACGGTATAGATGAGAGATTCGTTTTACCCATAGACGAAGAACATAGATGAGCTGTCATCTCAACGTTATATATAAATTTACGATCCGCCATTTTGATTTTAAGTCAAGCGGGAAATTTAAATTAATGGCTAAAATGTACATAAACGTAATAACCTCACTTAAAAAATATATCATCTACTGTAGAGATGAATTATGCACATAAATAAGTTACATAGGAATTCGTGTAGTGCAATGAAGATCATAATTTTTCATTCATAATACTGTGTAGGATTGTCCTACTAGGACATACACTCCAGTATGTAGTCAAGTCATGTCATTTATTTATACTCGTACATCATGTAAGCATGAAAAACCCTAAAACATTTTAACTAAAAACTGTTAAACCAAGCCAAAATTTAGAAACCAGGTACATTGCACGGTTTTAAAATATCTACTATGGTAGATTTTTCAATTTTTTTTTTCAATCTTTTTTCATTCGATATGTTATTTGACATTATTACTACCTTTACTATGTACTATTAAACAACTACCTCTTAAATTTATGAACACTGTATTTTATTTACTTTATTAAAAAACAATCTAATATTGTTCAAAGCCTACAGTGTTGCGAATTTGGTGATTTTGGCACCAGAACTGGTGCTTTTGAAAACCCATTTTACACTTTTCGTGGTATTTGGTGCCATGTGTAAATCCTAGTAACTTCCAAATGATCTGGTGACAAATCTGGTACTTTTGGAATTTAAATTTTAAAATTGGGTAAATATTTAGGTATTTGTTATCGCCTTCTAGAAATCTATTATTTCGCCATCTAGAATCTGTTATTAAGATTACTTTCTTAATCTATAATCTACTACCTTGATTAGATGTTATTTTACGTGTTTAATAACATAAAATAAGTATATTAGTCGTTTTTTTACCAATTTTGCAACTCTAAGGTAATTTTAACTTTGAAGAATACATATTTGGTATGAAATACCATATTTTAACCAAATATTGGTAAATATATCTTGAAATGATTTATTTTTCTTACTTTGTTGCTTGGGTTACTTATTATCTCTAGTAGAAATTTAACGTTAGATAAACTCGTATTCAATGTCCCGGTTTTTAAGGTTAGAATTCCTAAAGTTAGTTGCATAACGTTAGACATCTAACATTCAAACGACATTCATCTAACGTTAGGTCAAGTTTTTCTAACGTTATTTTCCACCAGGGATCGGTATATAAGAGAGAGAGAGAAACAGCTCTATTACTCGAGACATCTATATATCTAGTTACATAATAATTAAATAGTTTAAAATTCAAATTTTGTATTTTTTTTGTAATGTGTAATAGATGGAGCTCAGAAGGGACACATAAAATGAAAAAAAAATAAAAAAATGTAAATTTCGACTTATAACTCAAAATTTGAACTTAAATATAGTGTTTTTCTGGTGTTTTTAGCTGTTGCAAAATCTAGTGACTTCTGGTGCTTTTGAGTTACTTAATTTTACACTTTTCACAAAATTGTTTTGGCAACACTGAAAGCCTAGTTTTCAGTAGATCTTTGATCGATGAGAGAAAAAGTGTCATTTAACAAGAGATCTTGTGAGTCGACTGATCCTAAAACTAGAATGGGGGTAATATTAAGATAAAATTATAAAATTCAAATGATTAGGTTTATTTTTTTCCAATTACGAAACGAAAAGTCCCCTTAAACCGATTTTTTTTACGTTTTTAATAAGGGCCACTTGCACCAAACATGATTTAAGCCTAAACTCGGATTAAGTTAATGGTTTAAGAGTTGATTGACGTTTCGCTGTTGCACCATTTTTTAAACCAAGTTTATTTGTCTTAATCTCAGAATAAATGTAATCGTTCGAGTTTGATGGTTTATGTCACTTAAACCTGGGTTATATCAAAACATAACCTAACTTTAGGTTTTTATCTGTCATTTCGTACCCGTGAGTGTTTTTCTTTGATTTTACGAAATTACCTGCAATGATGGCAGAAGCCGATTTATTAGATTAAGACTTGTTGGAATTGGAAATATTGGATGATGGTTTCCGTACCTATCATGAGCGACAAAACTATTTTGAAAGTATGGATGATCTAACATTTTTTAAAATTTAGGTTATATAAAGAAACAGTGGCCAATATTCTTGTACGTATTCAAGAACAACTGGAATATCCCAATTGCGTCCGTTTTTTTGTTTTCGATAACACTATTGTATTGTGCCACAATTTTAATTAATAAAGCTTTATCATTTATAGTATAATTGGGCAAACGTTTTTTTTTGTTTTCATCTTTTGCTTTAGGCATATCCATTGCTACTTTTTAGCTTACAGAACACAATAACACATAACACAATAAGTTACTGTCAATAACTAACAGCTTTTTTTGAAAATATAATAAACCAAATGATATAAACGTCAAACGTCAAAATAATGTGAAGTTAGCTACATTCAAATAACACTAAAATTAGAGATGTGTGCTCGGTTTAACTAAACTTTGTTTAACTTTCATTGGTGCAATGCAAACATATTTAACCAGAGATTATTTTTTAAACGTAGATTAATTAAACCCTGATCAAAATAAAATTGGTGCAAGTGGCCCTAAAACGTTTATATAAAATTTAACTCAATTTTTAAATTAACCCTTTCAATTACGTCACTTATTATTCTAAAATCAAACGTTCGGTAGCCGATAATTAAACTGCAGGCAATATTTTTTTAGTTTAATATTACTATTTGGATTATTTAAAGGTATAATTTTAACAAATATAAATTGCCAATTAAAACTTACACAGACTTTTCGATCGGAAACTAATAATTATAAACTAAACTAGATGAAACGTTGCAAGCATCCTGTCAAAACATCGGCACTATTGTACACTAGAGCCATCTAGTTTGCAAATTTAAAACTAGGTTATTTGTTTTATTTTAAATTCTGTATCTTTAAAACATTATATTCTAGCAAAAAACTGTATATAATATTTTTTATAGGGCTTAAAAAGAGCTTTTATTTAAAATATAATTTTTTTAAATCGGGTTATAAATATGTGAGATATGCTAAAAAAACCTTTTACTGCTTTAAACGCCAATATCTCGAAAACAATGCGTTTTAGGAAAACGTTGTTTATAACATTTAAACCAATTAACCAATTTAAAATTATCTTTTATATAAGTGCTAAATTAACCAAATACAATAATAATTGCCTTAATTATAAACAAAAAACGATAAAAATAGGAGTTTTACCCTATTTTTACCCCCTTACCCCCAATCGTTTACCCCCAAAATCTAATCAGCTCTTCGGAATACGTTAAGAAACAATATGCAAAAAACCATGTAGAAATGGAGTTAGAGAGTTTACACCCAGACAGACAGACAGACAGACGCAATTTTTTTTTTTACTGATTTCGACTCAGAATGGTCTAAAACGTAGACAAATGTGAAAAAAACGTGGTCAAAGATATTGACTTTTCGGCGAAGATTTCAATACATCGCCACTCTTAGTAGCACTAAGTGCCGATGTAAAAATTTATTTTTTCCTTTAATTTCAGTATTTTAGTTACGAAATAATCTTTTTACTCTTTCATTTTGTATTTGTGTTGTGTTTTGTGTTTTTATTTTAAACTTGAACCGTATTTTCTTCCGCACATTTGAATGGTTAACTAATAATACTTTTATTTATTTGTTTTTTAACCGATATAAAACTGAATTACTTGTTTCTTGTTGTATGGTTGGTAGAATAAATTTAATTCCCTATGTAAGGGTATATCCACAGGCTCGCATAACAACATAGTACATAAGAATGCGATGCCGTGATTGGCTTGATGTACCGCCATGTATCTTGTAAGCCAATCACGGCACCGCATTCTTATGTTTTATGTTCTTATGCAAGCTTCTTGATAGGCCTTAAGATTGCTATCTTGTTTCATTATTCAATTTTTTATGATAACATATGTATCTCTTTCTCTGTTTAATTGATGAGTTAAAAAAAGATAGAAATACATATTCCCCTAACTTGGTAAGTAACTGATCCACAAAAAATCGGCTATTGTCAATCAAAACATAATTTTGACATTTTGAACAAAATCAAATAATTTTTAAAAAGCAAGAAGAAAAAGAAATAGCAAGAAATTTTTTAACAAACTTTCACTTTTTAAAAACTTTATTTATAATTATTTCTAGGACGTAAAATGATAGTCAATTTAATCTATAGTTAATTTTTTTAAGGTATAGTTATTTTAAACCTTCCCGCTTGTAAACAATCTCGAAATTACCATAGCAACGTAAGATACGCATGCCTCGTAAGCGAAATGACTAGGCCCAATTAATACAACCGTAAAACGTTGACGTGCCATTAACGAGAACAAAACAATGGTTTATTCCTCTAAATTATTGGAATAAAAGCGATTTTATAAGCAAATGTTGTTTCTACAGGAATAAAAAAGTGTTTTTAGCCACAGCTTTATCAATTCTCTTTTTTTGCATCATAAAAACAAGGTAAGTAAACAAAAATTATAAATTTTGGTTATGTTGACATTCAAAACAAGCCACATGCTTCAGTGTAAATCGGACTTTGTGGAGTATTTAGCGGCAAATTTAAAATAACTATACCTTAAAAAAAATAAATAAACTTTAAATGTCAAAAATTATCAAAAGCAAAAAAAAAGTATTAAGATTAGTTTATTTACCACTTACATACTTAGAAAACTAAATTTATTCATATAGATTAAACTATATTGCCCTCTATTTTTTTATACTTCTTAAATGTTATGATTATATTATGATTATGATTATATGTACCACAAATATATTTTTTCTTCAAGCGTACTAAAATGTTCATATTTTATAACTGAACGCACTAGTTAGAAGTGATCTATTTTTTTACAATAAAAAAATGAGTTCATTGTTGTACGCCGTAAAAAAAAGTTAGTTAGCAAAACCACCACTGGCGGCAGCACTCTTTAACTTCGATGACAGCAATACTTCAAACTTGTTTGTTTATTATGTAAACAGGTGGTTGACTCGAGATTCTGTGCAAAAACCTGGTGTGAAATTGATTAAAAATGATTGAAGAAGAATATATGGTTTATACACCTACAAATCTCTCTGAAATTGCAAATGCTACATTAGACAAGTTACCATCGAAATCGCGAAAAGTGTACGATTTAGGGCCACTTGCACCAAATTTTGGTACGGGATTAACTCAGCTAAACCGAGTTTAAGTTAAAAATTCTGCGTTCTGATTGGTCAGCTGTCAATTTAATCCAAGTTTAAAGTTAAAACAGCATTGGTGCAAGTGGCCCTTAGCCTACGAAAAAAATTTAAAATGAGCTAAGGAAGGTTTAAGTTTATTTCGAAAGGGTTTTATTGGCCTATTTTAATAAAAAAAAACATACCTTATTACTGAATAAATTAAATTCAAAAATTAATATTTTAAAAAATATATATAGGATGCTTGAAGAAAAAATAGTATGTTTCACACAGAGGAAAGGTGCTTTTTTTTACTCGTCTGTAGTTTCCGGACTCCGCTTCGCGTCGTCCGTAAATTCTACAGACTAATAAAAAAAGCTTCACTTTTCCTCTTAGTAAAAAAATATACTATTTTCGGAGTAAAATTTTATACGGTAACAATATATATATATTAATAGGGTACTTCGGGTTGTACACATTTTTATTTATTTATTTTTTTCTTTAATTATATTTTCTTTTAAACGCATTTTATAATTTAAACATGTAAAATAGAAAATTTACGTAATAATATTTAATTAAAAATTATAAAATTCAGTCTGCTGGCTAGATATTTATTTTTGTAAAAATATGTTTTATTGAGGAAAAATACGTTCTGTTTCTAATTAAAACATTCTTAAAATTATTCTGTAATTAGGCATTTTCAGACATACTCATAAACAAGTAAATATACAGTGCGGTCCAAAAGTCACCCCCCCCCCCCTTTTAACTTTTGAACGAGTTGAGATATCGACTTCAAATTTAGAACTCTTAAATAAGACAACTTAAACTATCTTTTAGCATATATTTGATATTTTCAGCTCTTAAAATGTGGGCAGGGAGGCATGGGGGGACATTTTTTTAAATAGAAAGGGGGGTCGTGTGATACATCATTTTAAAGCTTATACAATTCTCTATTTAAACTAACATTTTTAAATTTTTAAAAAATGCTTTTTAATGTTTTGATTTTAAATTTTTTGTGCTAAAACATTCGATTTTTTAAGTTTTTTTTATAAATTTTTATTTATGTCAACTAAAATTAGTTTAAAAGTATAATTAACATTTTTTTATGATGAAATTAGACATTTTTAAAAAATTATTTGTTTTTTTTTAGAGGAATTTTGACATTAATACCCATTTTCAACCCCATTTTAAACCCAAATTTTTTTTTAAAATATAGAGTTAAATGGAGAATTTTATAAGCTTTAAAATAATGTATCACACGACCCCCCTTTCCATTTAAAAAAATGTGCCCCCATGCCCCCTGACCACATGCTAAAAGATAGTTTAAATTGTCTTATTTAAAAGTTCCAAATTTGAAGCAGATATCTCAACTGGTTCAAAAGTTAAGAGGGGGGGGGGGTGACTTTTGGACCGCTCTGTATTTATTTCTTCGTATTTCACCGTAGGGGAAGTCGGGGTTAACTGGGCAGCTTTTTTTCATATTGGGTTTTTAAAAAAACTTATAAACAATTTTCAAATATTTTCTATAGCAAAAGGTAGATTATTACTATACTTAAAACATATTAATACTTCAGACAAATATTATTTATATAAAAAAAGTTATTAACGATAAAGCAGTTAACCCCGCTGGACCAGTTAACCCCATAGGCCAGGGTTAACTGGACCACTACTCAGGGTTAACTGGTCCACTAACAAAAATATATTGTATTGTAATTATTGTGAATAAAAACGATTTAAAATCAAATGAAATTTAATTTTAACATAAAAATAGACAACATAATATGTTAAATATTAGATATATCTCAGGATTAATTGGTCCGGGGTTAACTGGACATGGCCCAATTAACCCCGAACTAATTTATATTGACATAAGTGATTTTGACCATGTCCAGTGAACCCCGAATCAGTTGACCCTGAGTAACACCACTGAATGAAATCATACAATTTTAATACTTAATAATATATTAGAAGGCGGCAATTATGCAGAATAGTTAACAAAATATTCAGTATATTAGGTAAAATATTAGGTAAAATATTAGTCTAGATTCTCCTATTAATAATAAAGTATTAATTAAAAAATAAAAGTTAAGGTAAATGCCTACTTTTTAAAAATGAACTTTCTTTACTACAACTTACACGTCGGCAACACGGTCCGCCATACTTTAAACAATACTACTAACTAAATATTACTAGAATTTGCACTAATGCGCCAATACTAATAAACAAACTTGATAAATCCAGGTGGACCAGTTAATCCTATGGCCCAGTTAACCCTGACTTCCCCTATACTCTTCATAGTAAGAAAAATGAAATAATTATTTAGTTGGGAAGCACCGAAATTTTTAATTTGTTTATTTTATTTATTTATGGAGGTACTGATTCATTACAGACCATGGAGAGCCCCAAATAAGCTACAAAGCTTGTGCTAGGGGCTCTCCATTAATTTTGACAAACTATCTAAATAATTCAGCCGCAGCGTGGTCTTTGTAATATGACCGCTTTGGCGGATTTACTCCAGCATCAGCCTGCTATCGTAGATATGCACAGGACTTGATTTATTTTATTTTATGTTGTTTCGTGAAAATATTACTTTAATAGTAAAGTTTTTTATAAATTTTAAAGATAATTTTTTTTTATAAGTTGGCGTCTGCGCAAACATCACAACAGAGTGAGACGGTTTTGCGTAGGCCGAAAATTATATTAGATTGAGCTGGCAAACTATCCTATGGAAAATTCCATTATTGGAATTGGACTTAATACATAATTATTATACAGTGCGGTCCAAAAGTCACCCCCCCTCCCTCTTAACTTTTGAACCAGTTGAGATATCGACTTCAAATTTGGAACTTTTAAATAAGACAACTTAAGCTATCTTTAAGCATATATTTAATACTTTCAGCTCTTAAAATGTGGGCAGGGGTGCATGGGGGCACATTTTTTTAAATGGTCGTGTAATACATCACTTTAAAGCTTATAAAATTCTCCATTTAACTCCATATTTTTAAATTTAAAAAAAAATTGGGTTTAAAATGGGGTTAATAATTTTTAAAATTCCTGTAAAAAAAAACAAATAATTTTTTAAAAATGCCTAATTTCATCATAAAAAATGTTAATTATACTTTTAAACTAATTTTAGTTGACATAAATAGAAATTTATAAAAAAAATCTTAAAAAATCGAAAGTTTTAGCACAAAAAATTGAAAAATCAAAACCTTAAAAAACATTATTAAAAAATTTAAAAATGTTAGTTTAAATAGAGAATTCTATAAGCTTTAAAATGATGTATCACACGAAACCCCTTTCCATTTAAAAAAATGTTTCCCCATGCCCCCTGCCCACATTTTAAGAGCTGAAAATATCAAATATATGCTAAAAGATAGTTTAAGTTGTCTTATTTAAAAGTTCCAAATTTGAAGTCGATATCTCAACTGGTTCAAAAGTTAAGAGCACTGTATAATAATTATGTATTAAGTCCAATTCCAATAATGGAATTTTCCATAGGATAGTTTGCCAGCTCAATCTAATATAATTTTCGGCCTACGCAAAACCGTAAGAGTTCTAAATTTGAAGTCGATATCTCAACTCGTTCAAAAGGTTAAAGGGGGCGGGGGGGGGGGTCACGTTTGGACCGCACTGTATAGAAAATTTATATAAACAAAAATCATTTATTACATCTTAAGAAATAAGTTTCATTTACCCTACAGAGTGGTGACGTCGGAGTCGCATTCTCAAATTGACAAGAGTATACACTCCGTGTTATAAAACACTTTGTCCCAAACGAGTATAAAAAAATTTATAGATATAAAACAACATTTTATATTCATGAATAGGGCATATAAATGAAATGTAGTTAGGCGTTGCTAATGGATTTTATGAAATAAAAAAGCACCATTTGTTTCCTAATAAATGGAGAAAATAATTGAACTTTTAAAAATAGAAAATAATATGAAATGCTCAATTTAAAAATAGCGACCTATTTTTGTTATACTGACCTTTTTTATTTTATGTCCCGAGAATGGTGGTGGGTTCATTTATGATACAGTGAATTGTTTATAGTAAAATATTTTTATCAATTCTTTTGCAATTTTTTTACATAAACGATAACTGAGACTTAATTTTTTTACTTATTAGGAATACTGGTAAGAACAAGGTATTCATAACCAGGGGCTCGAAACAATTTATTTATTTATTTAGGCCTTTAGGATACAGACGGGTGCATGACCCAAAAATAGCATCCCGGTATTACATGTGTTTAATATAATAAAATATAATATATAACTAATAATATCAATTATTAATACCCAAAATTATAATACAAAAAAAAAAAAAAACCTAATCTAAAAATAATGTCTTGAGATTTTTCTTAAATGTTGTTAGACTAATAGAAAACATATCAAGACTTTCATTGGAACAGTATAAGTTTGCAAAATTAACCATTCTAACCAAAGGTGAGTTTTGCGAATAGTTTGTAGGACGATAGGGAACGACAAATAGATTGTGATTCCTAAGCGTTCGAACCGGTACGTTAAAGTTAATTTGAGAGAGAATTGAAGGTGAACTAGAAATATTATTTAATATCTTAAACAACACCAATATATCGGATAAAGTTCTTCTTTTTTCTAACTCTAGAATTTCAAAGTGAGAACGAGCTGCAGTATAATCGTTGCTTGCGATAGGATATCGTGTTTTATAACATAAAAATTTTATGAATTTATTTTGTATCTTTTCTAATCTATCAGTATTATTTTTGTATCTCGGATTCCAGATAACTGATGCAAATTGTAATTTACTAAAAACGAAAGTAGTACAATATAATCAATGCTTTGGCATTTTGAAAGTGCGCACATTGTCTCTTTATAAATCCTAGAGTTTTATTACACTCATTGACCAATTTGTCAACATGTAGGTTAAACATGAGCTTAGAGTCGAAAAGGACTCCCAAATCTTTTATATGAGAATAAAATAAAACATTTTTTAAAGTAAATAAACAATTAAAACGATATTACACTAACTATCATGTCATGTAAATGCTGTTATAATAACAGTGTTATTGCAAGGTGAGTCTAAATCAGTCTGTCTCGCAGCATCAGCTAAAGCCGCCGCTAGATAGAGTGACGGTAGGGTACGTATTCTTGACTTTCAGGGCGTAGAACAACTGATAGAACAATGCTTATAATACGAAAGACATGAGCGTAGAAGAAGAAGTAAAAGACATGAGCTTCAAATAAAAACTCTGCTGATTTAGTAGTTAACTGAAAAAATGACAACTTTCAGGAAAATCCTGATATCTCCTAAACCAGAAGTAAAAATGTAAAAATATAAAAAGAAAATATTTATTAAAACTGCGGCAATAAGATAGACTTTAATAATTTGATAAAAAGTTGCAGTGGCATACCATGGAAGTCCTAGAAGATGAGGTAAAAAACATAGTTGTACATTATTTGTTGCTGTTAATACGAAAAAAAAAATTTATTGAACAAAACGTTTACAAGGATTGCGAGAATCAAAGGATTGTGGAATATTGTCAAAAAGATTGTGAAAGATTGTAAAAAAAAATAATGAAGATTTTTAAAGATGTGGGAAGATTTCAGATGATTGTGGAAGATTGTAGATGATTGTGAAGAATTGTAGAGGATTGTAGATGATTGTGAAAGAAGGAATTGTCAAGGATTGTAGAAGATTGTTGGATAGGTGTACAAGGATTGTCCAATAAATAAACCCCTCGCTTCAAAGATTTCCTCTGTAAAGAAGGAAATCTTTAAAGATTTCCTTGCAACCTTCAAAGATTTCCTCCAATTTGTACACCTGAATTCCTCTGTGGTTTACCCCTTGTCATGAACTTTGTTTTTTAGATTTAGAAAAAGAAAGTTTTTTCAGATACCAAGGAAATTTCTGTTGAAAAATATTTTGAAAACCCTGAAAACTCTGTAGTATCACCAAAAGAACATAAAGTTCAAGGGTTCATAAATTATTTCTTCCCTAGAAATTTTCGAGTTAAATTTAAATTGTTTAAAACCAATTAACACTTAAAATATTTCTTACATGATCTTATAAAAACGTAACCTTACATTTGTTTACTTTTAAGAATTGTAAATTATTACTGAAATTTTATTTATAGTTCAAAACCAATATAAAGTATTTTTACCCGATCTTATAAGATCATACACATACCTTCTCGCCTTCTAGGAATACGCCTCTACAGGAAATCTTAGACTTATTATAGTTTAAATTATTGAGTATTATATGCAAAATTCAATAATATATGGTAAAATTACTTGTAATTATCCATTTCAAGCAGATTTTCTTTAGTTTTCTGTTTTAATCTTTCATAACCTAAAAATATAGACAATATAAATTTTAAATTAAAAAAAGTTAAATTAAATTAAGTAGGTACTTATTTTTAAAAACTTATTTAATATTTACTGTATTAAGTGTGGAAATTATATTAGTAAACACGGAAAATCTCGGAAAATTATCGAAATGTTAACCATATGAGACATTTGAACTATTTCTCATTTGATAAATGGTTATTATTCCGAATCTACTAAACAAAAATGTTTTAGTATAGATTTATTTGCAAACATTATTCGTTTATATAAAATAGAGTAAAGTAAATAATAGTTATATGCGTTGTTTTTACTTTTATAAATCAAAATTAAGGTAAATCAATAAAGTTACTGCGCATTATTCATAAATGTATGAATTTAGTTCAAACTAAGCGATGGCAACGCTGCACTTTTTTGAATTGTGCACAGACGCAGAGAATCCGTATGCGCATGATGACTCATAGCACATAGTGATGGAAAACCAAAGCAAATAACCGGTTTTCGGTTAACCGGTTGCGAAAATTACATCAGACCGGTTTTTGGTTAAAACTCGGAAACAATAACCGGCTTTTAACCGTTTTTTTTTGTAAATTTAGCATATTTTTGATTATATATTATTTTAATAAGGTAACATTTATAAATAAAAAATATGTATACATATTTAAAAAATTTATTGTAAACAATAAGGAAAATCTAATTTATCGCACACAATTATGTGCAATTAATTGTCTATATAGGGAAAATCTAAAAAGTTATTTTGGCGATGAAATATATTTATATACAAGGTGTTGTTGAATATGTGGTCAAACTTCAGGGTGTTACTCAATTTTAAGACAAAAAGGTTACAGTTCATTTCAACAAAACTGGAAAGGTGGGGTTATAAAAAAAAAATTACATTGTGAACTATCTTTCATTTGACAAATATTTCTTTACTTGTTAATAAATTTAGTGTCAATATTGTTATTGCCACATCATTTCAAAGTCAAAAAATGTTGGTGTATTTTTTTTTTAATTGGGAGAGATAAAGCAGGAAAACAAGAATACTCGAAGAATACTGGTGTAAAACCCATAATTATAATTTTTAAATTAAGGAACTATAAGGAATACCTAGTTGTAGGAGACCAATATACTAGTAGAATTTTTTAAAAATAAAGGTATTTAAAACAAGTTTATTAGATACAAAATATATTGATAAGGGGATTTAATAATAGACATTTTAGAATAGGGATATTTTAGAGCAGAAATACAGTAATTAACAATAGAGATACGCTTCAAAATCCAAATAGTATTTACTAAACACAAATGCATAGAATAACATATGATTTTTGACATGGTTAAACTAACCTTATTTTTCAAACAGGCATAACCCCAGTTTTGTTAAAATCAACTGTACATAATATTTTATTATAGGTCTATGACTGCAGTATACTTCTAAATAAATAATAAAAGAGAAAATTATAAAATAAAGGCTTTGTTTTTTAGTATATATAGTTTTTTAAATGTTTTTTTTTTTTTTTAAATAACTAAAAGATAAAAATTAGTAAAATTATTAAATAACTAAAAATTAGTAAAATTAGTAAGCAACTAAAAGATAAAAATTAGGAACTTGGTGACAATTTTTAATGCATAAAGAGAAGTCGTTTAAGAAAAAAACTATTTTCGCATTTTACCAGTGGCGTGCACAGGGGTAATGCCCAAGGTTTAATTAAAAAAATATAGTACCTACGCGACTGTTTTTTTTTTCAATCTCGTAGCACACAGTCATTTTTAAAGTAAGTAATTAATGGAAAGCATAATTTTTTTGTTTTTTTTTTAAGAAAACGGCTAATCTGAGCGAAAAACTCAGAGTTGACTTTAATGTAGTTTTAATTGCTAAATCATAGAATTCTATCAGATTCCAAAAACAGTGGCAGTGGTTTGGAGTTCAAACTTCCTAAAGGAAAGGTATGTTAAATCTATATTTTTTTGAAAATATAAGTTTTTCATTAGAAAACCGGTTAAAATAAAACAATAACCGGTTAACCGGTTTTTCTAAATACTCGTAACCGGTCACAAAAAACCCGGTTTTTATTCTTTATAACCGGTTGTGATCGAAAAACCGGGTGCGAGTTTTCCATCCCTAATAGCACATAGGTTGTTTTTTACAATAGTCCCCTCGTTGAAGGTAAAAATAAGGTATTACCGAATTGTTTCGGATAACATCGACTGACGTGAAATTTGAACAGTACTTAGAGGATGGTTCAAGGAACAAAAGTGACCTAGTGCCGATGAGTGCTTTTATCCTGGGAGTGAATTTCACCCCTTCTCGGGGGTGGAAATTATTATACCCAAAATAACCACAGGAATCGATAGAGGAACGAATTTCAAGCAAAAAGTTTCCTATAAAGTTATATCCATAAGTCAATACTTTTTGAGTTACACGTGATTGAAAATGTTCGGTTTTCTTCGAAAAAATGCATGTTTTTGAACGATTTTCACGAAGAACCTTACGTTTAAAAAAACAAATTGTAATAAAAAAAATAAAGTTCATAAAAAACAAGAAGATTGTTTTATTTTATTTTTGTAGATGTAATTCGAACCGAGTTGTGGCTGTTAGGACTTTTTGTCCGTCGAAAACTGAAGTCGAAGCATTCAACGTTAAATAACGGGAAAACAGATTTTTTTTTGGGACAATGTATAAAAAACTTTTCAAAGTACTTAAAAAGACCTTTCAAATGAGCTTTTACAAAAGTGTCTTGCATAAAAACTAAGGGTGTTATGATGAAACTAAAATGGCTTACTCGCTTTTTTGAAGAAAGAGTCGCCAATAAAACCAACGGCTTTACCACAAGAATTGAAATTGATCGTAATCCTTTTATAAAAATTAATCATTTAATTGGTTTTCAGCAAAGGGACATTTTTAATCACTCGGATCTCAATGAAAACGTTTGAACTTTTGAGGGTTTTAATGGGATACTTTGAGGTTGAAAAAAAAATATAAAATGTCCTTAGTCTATCTACTAAAGAAGAAGAATCAAGCTAAAAAATGCTTTCGGATGAAATCGCAAAAAAATTTAGATTTTTTTACCGCTGTTTTTTTTTTTGATTACTCAAAAACGGTCAATGATAAAAATGTTTCACTTCAAGATCTTAAAACTAGAGACTTGAAGTTTCAATTTGTTTTTTTTTATCATTGCTCTGCAACCATTTTTCGCCAAGTTATAGCCTTTTGAATATTACCTAAAAAATTCGGATTTTTTTATATTCTTTTATTTTTGTGCCTAGTGTATTTTGCGTTATAATTAAATTTTAACTTGCGTATTTGGGAAAACACAATATTCTACCCGCTGTACAGTATACATATGAGGGGTATAAAATCAAATGGTGCAATGTCCTCTCATCTGAATTTTACACCAGGAGCAAAAAACGAATTAAAACACACTCGGTCTGCAAATTTGTATTTTTTTGTATAATTTGATGTTTTTTGACGTAATATTTCTTAATTTTAATAAGATTTTGATTAAGTATGTAATAATTTTTTAATTATGGTTAATAAATAAATGGACATATCGTCATCTAAAGGCTCTAACGGTCTAACTCCAAAACGTCATATTTTTCAGGAGACGTAAAAAACGATTTAAAACTTAATTATAGCAATTTAGAACTTTAAAACTAGCTTGTTCACAGGTAAAAATGTTTGAAATGTGTTAATGTATTTAAAACTTTTCATTGTTATCTATTTTATATAAATTATTTGAAAATTAAATTTTAACCACAAAATCTAAATTCACTAATGGTCTAACTCCAAGGGAAGATAAAAGAGGATACCTATCGTATTATATCGCGTAATATTATTACAAAAAATTTATATTTTTATATTTAATATATAATATTACTACTAGGTAGGCATAATATATATACATTATTAATGGCAATAATTATAATTATCATCAAACAGTAACAAATATTTGAAACGGGATCCCCTGTTGTCGAGAAATAGTTTGACATTAGTGACAGTTCTCATTTAATTGTTTTCTCACAATCATATGATGGAGTTAGACACTTAGCGACTTACATATTTACATTTTTGCATTTTTTGAGGCTGATATATCAGCCTCAAAAATATATTGGTTTAATACAACTTTTTTTTTTGAAGTATGTTGGTAATCAGATAATGATGCAAATTTGATAAAAATCTCATTTTTGAAAAATTTGGAGTTAGACAACTAGAGCCTTTAGTGGACGATATGTCCATTTTGCACCTATTGAAACTTACTAGGTTGGACATTACATTAGTACCGTTTGAAATTGACATATATCAAGAAGAGTCATATTTATGTATAGAATTAAAAAACAAATAACCCAACAGTATTGGAAACTTTATTAAAAAGAAATAATTATTAAATGAGCTTGTCCGGAAACTCTTCCGTCAAATCACAAAGTAATGCATTAACATCCACTTTTTTTCGGTTCCCGGGAAAAAAAGGTTTATATATTTGAGATATGATCGGATCTCTGTATATCCAAATTTCATGTCCAAGAATATATCAAGAGATCCAATCATATATGCTTATATATAAGCAGTTATATATCAAAAGATCCAATCATATCTCAGTTGTATAAATAGATTATATCTGCTTATATATAAGCATATCTGCTCATATATGGCGAGATATGATTGGATCTCTTGATATATAACTGCACGGAAAGAAATTAGTGGGCTCTGCGCTATACATTATAAGATATTTGGTAACAGTGGCAAATTATAGTGATTTAAGCTATAGATTATAAGGGACACAATAACTAATAATGTTAAAAATAAATTGGAAACGATTATATATATTACAGACACGATTATATTTATTACAGGCACTATTATAAATTTACAGAAATTTTATTATATTATAAAAATTATTAGCACGGACAATAATTAAATCTATTTAAGCTATAAATGCCATACTATTTGTTATATTTTATTATTCACTAAACAATTAAAGTATTTCATATAAATTTTTACACTGACTGCCATAATTGTAAGAGAAAGCCTTGTATTTATATAATAAGCGATTATAATTTGCTTGGTATGTGTGTTATAGCGCTCCTAGCTATAATTTTTTTTTTCCGTGTGCTTATATATAAGCATATATGATTGGATCTCTTGATATATTCTTGGACATGAAATTTGGATATACAGAGATCCGATCATATCTCAAATATATAAACCTTTTTTTCCCGGGTTTTAACAGTATTCTGACTAACTGATGACTGGACATTGTACTCTTTGAAACTGAATCGCATATTTTAACCCTATCTTATACCCTTACATTGCTAGTTTGGATCAGACGTTTATAGCGTTGGATAGAGCGGAAAAACTGATTTGAACGCCATCTCTAACTCAATTCGAGAAAAATGTGGACATTGCACTATTTGATTCTATACCCCTCATATCTTCAGGACTCATATTTCACGGTCGACCGGTCCGATAAAATCTTATTATTTTTTTTTTCCTGTTAAAGACTTAATAATGTCTGACAGGCCATAAACAGTTTAATTATGAGTTTTCTCGAGAGTTTTCCCAAAATATATTGAAAATTTTATGTAATCGATTTCAGCATAAATGACTTTTTATATTTTAGTTATAGACTGCTCGGAAATTATAGATCTTTATCAAAAAATAGAATTTCTTAATTCAATTTTTTCGCAATTGAAAATGTACAGGGCGATCCAGAATTCCCGCCCTCGTAATTTTCTCGAAAATAGTTAGGGATATTTAAAAAATTCAAGAACCATGTTTTATAGTCTCACCTATACTACAAGTTAAATACTGTATGACTCTTTTATGAGTATGGATCATACGGCCGAAAGATGTACGGCCTAAGAAATGCTTTTACCCCCTCTACTGTATTCTCCAGAGGTTCTCAATATTTGATTAAAACAATGAATTTCTTATGCATATCGTTACACCAGGCGAGCATTTATTATTTAATTAGCTAAATTATTTAGCCTAAATATAATCCTATTTGATTCTTAAAATATATCACCTTCTAAATTCTGAAATATCCCAGTCAACACAAATACATGGCAGGAACATAGCAGGTACATAACCACTGTTCTATGTGATGTTGCAGACATGTAATTTTTATAGTCCGTGTATAGTCCTTGGACTTTAACAATTCCGCCTCAAGTTATGTATCAGCTACATAACATGCTACATATCAGATACATACTAGGTACATAACAATAAAAGTAGGCGTTTCCGAATTTTACTTGTTATGGAGTGCATCATAGATTTAGACATGGTGAACATTTTTACGTCTTTTTGATAAACCTAATAATTAAAGTATATAAATATCTTTATATGTAGCATCCATCAGGCAAAATTCTTATACGATGTGCATTTTTACTGTGAAAGCAAACTTTCTACCAGGCTTAAAAATCATGGGCCACATAAAAAGCCAATTTTTAGAGAAAAAATAGCAAATAATCATTTAAAAAAAATATATATATTTTAATTTTTTGTCTAAAATTATCTAAAATCGGTTTAGTTGTCTAAAAATACATGCGTTTCTACTACTTAAGGGTAAAACTTTTATTATTAACAACAATTTTAAGAATATTAGTGATTCTAACCTATAAAAATTAAAATAATATAGACGCCATATTTAGTATTGAATTCATAACATTTTATGTATCGTGTATGTTCTCGTACCATATATATGATACATAACATGCAATATTGCATGTTCTGTATCATACATATGTATGTTACATCTTATGTAATATGGCACATGTAACGTAAAAAATCTTTCTGTTATAGGGCATGTTATGTAGCATACACATGTATGTTATGTCTCATGTAATATGGCACATGTTACCTAAAAAATCTTTCTTTACCATGTTGCATCCATATATGTTCGGACTGGGATCCTATCTGAAAAATGACTCCCATTAAAAAAAAAAACACCAAACCAGTAAACTACCAAACCAAACCATTATTAACGTAAACCAAAGCCTCCTATTAAAAAAAAAACACCAAACCAGAAAACTACCAAACCAAACCATTGTTAACGTAAACCAACGCCTCCCATTAAAAAAAAAATACCAAAACAGCAAACTACCAAACCAAACCATTGTTAACGTAAACCAACGCACCCATTAAAAAAAAACACCAGAAATTCGTGAGTATTTTAACAATTTTTTGTTATAAAAGTTCCAACAATTATTTTATTGTATTTATTAACTTTCAGAGAATGTATAAATACTTGCCTACGTTATGAGAGCCACTGAAATCAGTGCTGCCACTACTACAAACCTCGCTTTCGCCGTATGATCTTCGGCCGTAATACCCACCTCGTATACTACTTCAACCGGAAAGTGCAAAAGTGCAGGAACCAACGAACATACCTTATGTGTAATGAACCGTTTTTAAACCACATCACATATTTTTTCCGCGTGTACGGATAAGAGAACAATAAAGAACCAACAAAACTAAAATTGGGGTTAGTTTCAATTTGAATTTATTTCCCTCGGGATATTTTACAAGACACTAAAATCCATCTTAAGTCCCGGCAAGATGTCCTGGCACTGCCAGGCTGGCAGGGTGTCACAGGTATATCGCATACATTGTGACAAGTAATCTTTCATGTTGTATTGCAAGCAATATAATTTTGAAATGTATTATATACACAGAGAAAAAATAATCGAATTTAAAGTATTTAGGATACTTGTACTCCAGTTACATTAGATTTAAAAAGACATGTATACATTTTTGTGTACGCCTTCGGTTTGTCATTATATTTTATTTTGAATTTAGTCTGCACACATGTGGTTTTTCGCGAATATCTCCGTTAGATTTGCAGTTATTAAAAAAAAAGAATGTATTATGGCATTTATCGCAGGGGCGGATTTATTGTATTTTAAGGATGGGCCATCCATAAGGAAAAAAATTGAACATTCACCAAAAATAAAATTTTGAAGGTATTTCTATGTTAATATATCTCGCTGGGGGGGGGGGGCGGGCGGCATGACCCCCATGGCTTCCCCTAAATCCGCCCCTGATTTATCGAGCATAAAATTCTCTACAAAAAACATAGTATAACTTTTTTTTAAATCTTACCCGGTTTTGCGCTAACACTTTGTTAATTTAAATGAATTTTTTTAATCCCATTTTTAATCATGGTTATTGGCAACATGCCATGACTTTTAGGGTCACTCGATCGGTTGTTGCTTTGTCTAGTTTGTGTGTTAGTGTGTTTTGGTAATTGGTTGGTTTGGGTCAGGCGAAAACTACCAGAAACCCAAACACCTAACCACCAAAATACTAGACAAAGTAACAAGTGATCGAGTGACCCTAATGACTTTCGCAAAACTCACGATCGGATTTCTTAGACATACCCTTCATTGGAAAATAGGGGTTTAAAGAAAAATATTTATATTTTTCTATTTTGCGACTCTTACAAGCTCATAATCACAAGCATTTAGCGTGTTCTTATAGGTCCATAAGAGGTCTGTACTTTTTGTTCTTTTGGGTTGGCAACAGACCTGGCTTATCGCTTGACGTTTTCCGTGCAAATGTCAATGACGCTTTAAAGTTAAATTTTCTACAAAATTTTGTGTTTAGGTTATTTTTACCATGTTAAAATTGTGGCTTGGTTAATTGCAGTAAAAAAGAGAGTCAATTTACCACCAGGTTTTTTTTTGTTCAGGTGGTGTTAGGTTAAGTTAGTTAAGTTTATTTCTGGAGATTAAAATGTACTCTTGTCACCTAGTTTATCACACTTTTTATTTGCGAGGATTAAAATTATATTTGATACAAATATATTTTTCTCGGTGCAGTACACCCGATGCATCTGGTCTTTAATAGGGTAGACTACCCTATATATTTTCGATGTAATTGAAATTTGGGAGGACGTGCCATATTATATAGAAGCTAACGGCACTATGCATAAACACTGACACAAAAGAAACTTCAAGCTCATCAAAATGTAAATGGCTCAATGCGGTTATCTTTAGAGACTCTAAATGGATGGTTTGCGATGGCAAACCTTTAGTATTTGAGAGGAAATCTACGATATAATTAACTTAAAGTGTAATGTTGTAAAGTCATAGATGATTGATTTTTAGATTCAAATACAGCATCGGACTAGCAATATATTTTAACCAGCAAATGTGCATGTCTCCGAAACTAAGCATTTTTAGATATATCGTTAGGTTATAACCTAACTCTATAGAGTTACAAAGTTGTATGCGCTACATTTTTTAAGTGTAAAATTATCATATCGTCATCTAAAGGCTCTAACGGTCTAACTCCAAAACGTCATATTTTTCAGGAGACGTAAAAAACGATTTAAAACTTAATTATAGCAATTTAGAACTTTAAAACTAGCTTGTTCACAGGTAAAAATGTTTGAAATGTGTTAATGTATTTAAAACTTTTCATTGTTATCTATTTCATATAAATTATTTGAAAATTAAATTTTAACCACAGAATCTAAATTCACTAATGGTCTAACTCCAAGGGAAGATAAAAGAGGATACCTATCGTATTATATCGCGTAATATTATTACAAAAAATTTATATTTTTATATTTAATATATAATATTACTACTAGGTAGGCATAATATACATATATACATTATTAATGGCAATAATTATAATTATCATCAAACAGTAAATTAACAAATATTTGAAACGGGATCCCCTGTTGTCGAGAAATAGTTTGACATTAGTGACAGTTCTCATTTAATTGTTTTCTCACAATCATATGATGGAGTTAAACACTTAGCGACTTAAAATATTTACATTTTTGCATTTTTTGAGACTGATATTGGTTTAATGAAACTTTTTTTTTTTTGAAGTATGTTGGTAATCAGATAACGAAGCAAATTTGATAAAAATCTCATATTTGAAAAATTTGGAGTTAGACAACTAGAGCCTTTAGTGGACGATATATAATTACACAAGAGGCTGAGAATTATGCGGGAAAAATTCGCTGTTTTCATGAAAATTTGCTGTCTAAAAATAATTACGACCGGGGCATGGCCCTGGAGTAGCTATTTCCTTTGGCAGCAAATTTGAATGAAAACTGTTAATTTTTCCCGATAATTCGAAGAATCATGTGTAATGGAGATTTCTCCCGTTAGATTAGACAAGGACAAAAGTTCTACCCAAAAAGGATAGAAGACATACATACACTCCCACTTCCACCCAACCAAATAAATTCTGTATTTGTTCTTTGTTGAACAAATACAATATTTACTTGGCCGGGCGAAAAGTGTAACTATAATATTTTTATTAAAGAAATTACTGGCGCCATCTAAATTTTAGTAGAATTATCTTATTCTACAGATTCATATTAGCTATGTTCGTTTGTGCCACTCAGTGCTACACTTTCCGGCCAACCAAATAAATACTTTATTTGTTGTATGAAAAACAAATACAGTATTTATTTGGTTGGCTGGAAAGTGTAGCACAAATGAGATAGAGATAGGGTAGACGTCTTTTGTTTCATAATTCTAGTTGTAGAGAGCTCTATTCAGAAGATTATTTTTTTAACGATTTATAATACCTATGTCAAACCTACTTTAAAATTTTTTTCATCACAAAATGATATAAATTGTTTTATTACTTATTTGTACAGGCATATTCTTTGATTTGGTTAATTTAATTCCATTGTCAATTGCTAAACTAAAACATTTTTTGTCCATATTTAAATAGCAAATTATAGTTCTGTAAACAGTTTAGTCACTTACTGCAGTACTGACTAGCGCGGTACTGGGCTGGGCTTGCAAGCATTTTCATAAAAGTTAACCTATAAAAACTGCCATTACATTTTATAAAAAGAATATTTTGAGGTATTTTTAGTTAAACAATAAAGTAATAGTAATAATTATAAATAGTAATATATTTATATTTAATTATTAATTTTTAGGTATTAAATCTTGTCGTAAAAGAGAAATACTGAAAAACAAAATACTATAGCGATTCTCACTAGAGTTTTCTATAGAAGAAAATTCCCAATAAAACTCTAATATGATTGGACAGAAATAAACACGTGGTCAGAAATATTGTTAAATGATTGGTTGATAAAAACGTTAAAAAATAATCTACCAAATTCTCGCCAAATTCATTTATTTACATTTAGTTGATAGGTATCAATGATAACTTATCATGCCAAAAAGTATTGTTATTGTTTTTTACATTTCCTCAACGTCTTATAAAATTCTATATCCGAAAATATCAAAAAAATATTTTTTTTGTCGATTTCAATAGTAAGAAAAAAAAAGTTAACATAGCTTCATAAAGGTTACAAACTAAAGGTTTTAGTATTATAAACTAGGATATATTTTAAACTGGAATAATTTCTGTATCATTTTTTCATAAAATGTATATTCTGAGAATTAAATGTACAAGCCGAGGTGCCAAAAAAACCGACTACGAAAAAATACACTTGCCTATGCACCAATATTAGACGCCATAGATATAGTAGAATGTTAACATTTGAACAGATTAATGTGAGATAAAGACGTAATTTAATTTAATTATATTAAGTGCTTAGAGGACTTACCAGATGCACTGAGTTAGAGAGAGGAGTGTGCTAGAGTCGTTGAAATTTCTTTTGCCGATTTTGATTCGCGCATCTATCTATCTCTCTAAAAAAATACTGGAAAAACGGTCTTGCGCACTTCGAAATACACAAAGATAGCCACAGAATTTCTGTTTCCCCCACTCTAATTCATTGAAAAACACGTGAACAAAATTTTAGGTTCAGTTGCTTTTCACCCGTGGAACGAGGAACAAGTACTTTTGACAAGAATTATGTAATCTGTTAATCGCGTTTAATTTTTAGCATCAAGTGTTTTAGTATAGTTATTTATTTATTTATTTGCTATCTTAGATATGCCCTGGATTCGATTTTATATATTTTATAGTGATTGTATGGATGATGTTCAGTAAAATGACGAACATGTGATTATATTGGAGTAAGAAGAGAATTTTATGTTTTTTAATCATTTATAATGCTGATAAATTTTGATTTGGAAGCAACAAACACGTGAATAAGTTTTTATACGTACAGAATTTTTTTATATACTAGCGCATGCGCAAATATAATTACAAATTAGAAAAAACAGCTAACATAACCAACAACACGAAAAGGGAAGAAGGAAAAGAAAAAGAAAAGGTCTTGCAGAAGACTGGAAATTTTCTATAATCAAAACAGGAGTGGGCATGGTGCCAAGCCAGACAAGAACCACTCTTGGTGAATTGAGTACCTAAGAGGGATCTGGCTAATTATCTCACTGAAAAAAGGCCAAAAAAAGGATGAAGAAGAGAAGAAAATTTCAGGTTAATTTAAAAACCAAAGTCGAAGTAACTGCTCAACCTCACACTTAGGCCCGGTTGTACAAAGCTGGTTTAACTTTGAGCGGAGTTCCTTTACCATTGAAACACATGACAGTCGAGCTAGGTTCAAATTTAAGCGAGGTTTGTACAACCGGGCCTTAGAAAACAAAGCCCGCTTGTCGGAACAGTTTGTTCACGCGCAGCCTGGACGAATGGCACTCGCGAGATGGGATCCCCCCTTTACTCAATGACTAGATGCAGTAGTTCTGACTGGAGGTACTCATCCATATATATATTTTCTTTGTCATCCAGTCCGAACGTAGGGACAATAAACCTTGACAATCGCCAGAAAAAAATGTTCCCGGCTAAAAAAAATCTCAGATTTGTGGAGTCTACTATATATAATGTGTATTATACATGCCTGCAGGGCCGGACAGAGCCAGCTCGGGGTCCGAAGAAACATAACCCTCCATTCGCGTTGCTGTAGTCGAGTAAAAATGTCCATATGAAAAGCACTTAATTAACAGACTAAAATAGCTTACGAGGTTTGTGACGTTGTGTCCGAAAATGTAACAAGTTAATATGCAGATTGACAAAGGATAGCTAATCCCAGAAATGAGCTTTTGTTTTAAAGCTACAATGTCACTATGACCCATATATATATTTCACATTTCTGTATGACAATCCATAATGCATAACTATAATTACTTATTTTACTACTCTGCTACTATGTAGGAGGATGTTAAAGATAAAAGGGTCGGAATCTGACCGTCAGATAGAGTTATAATTTATAACTTATAAACAAGCTGTCAGGTCCGTTGCTATGGGGGGGGGGGATGGGGGGGAGCCTTCCCCCACCTATCTTGAAATCAAAAAAGTTGCATATTTCATGGGTTAAAAACATAAAAGTTGCATATTTCATGGGTTAAAAAAAAAATAATAAATTTTTAATTTTGGGAAAAAAAGTTTTAAATAAATTTATGGCTTAAAAATATAAAAATTGGGACTTTTAAACCTTAGAATAAAAAAAATTGCATATTTCATAGATTAAAAATATAAAAGTTGCATATTTTTTGGGATTTTCAAAAACTTGCATATTTGGTGGATTCAAAATATAAAACTTGCATATTTCATGAAGGGCGGGACCTTATTTATTATAGGCTAAAAAAAGTTGTAATTTTTGACCTCCTCCCCCCCCCCCCAAACCTCCTTCGCTACGGCCCTGCAAGCTGTGAAGATTGTAATGCTACGCCATTCCATTTATACAGGGTAATCAATAACTGGCATGCCAAAATTTAAGAGGTGATTCTCCATCCAAAAATATGAAAATAAGTTTATCTAAAGGTTGGTCCGGAAATGAGCCCTAAGGGAGCTACTGCCATTTAAAATTGTATTAAAAACAAGGTTTTTAATTAACAACTCTGGTACCCTTTAAGCTAGAGCGATGAGCTTTTGCATGTATACTAGTATTAATAAGGGCAATAAGTTTATGTTAATTTATTTTTTTGAATTAAAAAAAAATGCATTTAAGAGGAAGTAACATTTTGTGCCACCAAAAACGTTACTTTTTAAAAGGCCATTACTCCTTTAATATTAAATTTAGGTGTTTTGGTGAAGAATACTTTTTTGCTCAGTTTTAAATGAAGAATCACCCTGCAGCATTAAAATTTTATTGGTGCTTTTTTTTGTTCCCCATTCAATACGTCATCTTCGAAGGGCCGTAGCTCCCATAGGGCTCATTTCCGGACCACCCTTTATAGAAACTTTTTTTCATATTTTTGGACGGAGAATCACCTCTTAAATTTTGGCATGGCAGTTACTGATCACCCTGTACTAATTAGGGAACGTTCAAGTATTACGTAACGCAAATTGTACCAAAATTCATATAATAATAATCTTTATTCACCCAACAGAATAATCCATTTACAGGGTAAAATATTCAATATACATAATATATCATATTATATAGCTATTAATAAATATATATAAAAAAAAGAAAAATACACTAATGTGACCTATTATAGGTTTGTAGTGTATAACATTGAGTTTAATGAGCAAATATTAATATCAGTATCAACTGAGTTAATTAAGGTATTATAGTTATCACACATAATATTTAAAGGCGATTTTGACAAAACATTTGTTCTACTAAGGTTACACAAAAATGTTTCTCTATGGCGTGATCCTAGTCTGGGGACCTTAAAATTTATTTGAGTTAAAAGCTCTGGACAATCGATTAGATTATGTAGGAGCTTATAAAGAAAGCTTAAAGAAAAATTGATTCTTCTTGTATAAAGAGAATGTATACCAAATCTGTCGAGTAACACAGAATGATCAAAACCTTGTTCAGGATAAACACCCTCTTGTTTGAAATATAAAAATTTTAAAAATCGTCGGTTGATTGCTTCTAAAGCATCTATTTGCACATTATAAATGGGGTACCAAACTAGTGATGCGTATTCTAGCCTAGATCTTACATAAGCAAAAAAAAGCGATTTTAAGCTTAAAGTATTATTAAAAGATTTTGAATTCCTTATAATAAATCCCAACATTTTTGAAGCTAAAGAACATACCTCAGATATATGTTTCGAAAAAGACAAAGTAGGATCAAAAATTACTCCAAGATCCTTGATTTCATGACATCTTTCCAGATTTATACCATTAATGTTATACTGGTAATCAATAATATTATGTTTAGTGGTAGAAGATATATACTTGCACTTTTTAATATTAAGGTTTAGTTTGTTATGCTTGCACCATTGAACTAAGTTATTAATCTGGTTTTGAAGAACTGTACAGTCTTTCATATACTTCATACCCCGGTTCTCGCGTTATTCAAGGCTGTAGAGATTTCATATTTTGGCTGCCCCCCTAAGATACAAAGAGCCAAAATATAAAATCTCTATAATCTATAATAACGCGAGAATCGGGGTATGAAGTGTATGAATTTTGGTACAATTTGCGTTACGTTATACTTGAACGTTCCCTTACAGTTAATATTATAGTGCATTTTCTCAAATACATAGGTACTTAAAAAAAATTAAATTATTAAAAAAAAATAATAAAAAAAAAATAACAATCTTTTTATAAAAAAATATATTGAATAAAAAATTTAAAAAAAAATCAATTTTTTTTAACTTATTTACGAAAAAGTAACTCTTTGGGAAAATGCAATATACCATTTACTGTGAATAGTATATAATGGAATGCGTAGCATTACATATCTTCACGACTTGTTACATTTTACAATCCTAAAGCACTAATTGGATCTCCCCAGAACCTACGGAATTGTTTGGGTCCCACCCCTCAAAATTGTTCCTTTAGGTGAAAAAACAACAATTTTTTTTTAGATTTTTTAAAAAATAATAAAAAGTCCCGCCGGCGCTTTTTTAAATAGAAAATCATGTGAAGGGTTTTTGTTTTTTTTTTAAGGATATAATAACTTTGATATGGAACGTTTATGGCACAAAAAAGTGTTTCTGGATAATAAAGGAATATTCTCAGTTTTTATGCCTCTCTACAAAAATAAAACGGATTTTTTATGGGGCAAGAATGATAAAAGTTGACATATGAGGTTAATAAAGGCTAACAAGTATGTACTTAGATCTTTTTCCAAAGAGTCCTTTTTTCTAGGCTAATGTAAACATGTAATGTAATAAAAGTTTAAAAAATGCAATAAATTGCAATAAAATATCAATTTTGTATTAATTAATTAAAAAAAAATCAAAATGCCTTGTAGTATGTTATATTACGTAATAAAACACATTTAATAAATTTTTTTTTTCAAAAAAAAAGTTTGGAAGTTTATTTTTAAAATTCAAAAAAAAAAAAAAAATCAGCAACACCCAGTTATAAAAATAAACACATTTCAAAGCAATTGGTACATATTATGCTTTTTGGCCAAATATCATCTCTTTTATCGAAATAATAGTTATTTATGGTACTAAAGTAGGTAAAGTAAGATATTGCCCAAGAGAATATTAACCTGCGAGGCGTCAGCCAAGCAGGTTAATTTTCGAGAAGGCAATATCGGTTTACCCATGAGTGCCATACAAGGTTTTATCCAATAAATAGCTTAGGAATTCATATTTCTATTAAAAATTTTAATGACATTTACAAGAAAAGAATTTGACAAGTGACAGTTGAGTGGTAAAATAAATAATTATCCACTCAATAAAGTAAAAGCCACGCGGGGGTTATTATTGGGTTTATCCATTTAAAATAAAGCTGGTAATTGTCTAATTATCTGTATGTATTGGATAAAGGGATTTTTTTACATTTTATGGGATTTTTGATTTTTTTTTGGACATCTGGTTCTGTTTCTTAAAAAAATAAATATCGACCGTTAATTGGTACTTATCAATGAATTTCTAAAAAAAAAATGGCCCATGAGAAAAATTTCTAAGTAACCTTTTTTGTAGCATTAATAAGCTTCATACGTCAATTTTCGCAATGTTTTTACCCTGGTAAAGCCATTTTTTCATGTAAAAGGGTAATTTTTTTTAAATATTCCCTTATTATTAAAAAATATTTCCCTTCCTAAAATCGCCTGATTTCAACGTTTTTATATTTAAATATTAATAAAAAGGCTTAACATGTATTCTCTCTCAGAAAACCGCCGGGCGCGACCTCTAAATATTTTTTTAAAAATCTGAAAAAAATTAAGGGTTAGTTTTTGACCTAAATGAACATTTATAGTGGGTGGGACCCTAAAAAATACATTTTTTAATTTTGACAGGGCACCCTAATATGTATTAATTGCTTGCATTAGGTAGAATAATCACATTGTACGTAAAGCTTATTAACAATAAAGCTAGATGTTGTAAATGTCGATCAATAGAGGATATATTCAGATTCGATTTAAAGCCTCTATAGCCTCTAGCTTTAACTATACCTAACAATAGTTTCCGAAAACTCTCCTATAACTAGCTATGCCTAGAGATAACTTAAATTGATAATTACCAGGAATACCTATTCTGCCGTGCTAAGCTGAAAGGTCCTATCTATATAGGTTTAACATACACAGATAGGACCTTTCAGCTAAGGAGGGCAGTATTGTTGTTGTATCAGATTTATTTATGTACCTGCAATCTTCAAAATAATCATTATAACACATTCCTGGTTTTTGGGCGACTACATGTCTGTTTATGAAATTACACAGGCCCACAAACCACAAAATAAAAAAAGTTTATCCAGGACCGTAGTGAAGAAGATTTGGTGGGAGGGGGGGGGACAAGGTAAAAATTTACAACTTTTTTTAGCCTAAAAATACAAATTTTTTCCCCTAAAAATACAACTTTTTTCGTCCAGAAAGAAGCTTTGTCAGGAACAGTTTTTACCCCTAACCTAAATTTTAATGATTAAAAAAAAGGTCCTCACCTCCAAAAAAAAAGCTTTGTCCCTGACAGTTTTTTTAAAAAAAAGATCCTCACCTCAAAAAAAAAGCTTTGCCCCTGACAGTTTTTACCCCTAACCACAAAATTTTTGTGACTAAAAAATAGGTTCACAACTCAAAAAAAAAAACATTGTACGTTTCCTCACCTTTTTGGTACAATATACAACTTTTGTGTTTTGAATCCTTTCGATTTACGATTTTTGTCTGAATGCCTGCAATATACAACTTTTTTTTGTGAAATATAAAACTTTTGTATTTAGAATCCATAACTAGATGAAACGTTGCAAGCACCCTGTCAAAACATCGGCACTATTGTACACTAGAGCCATCTAGTTTGCAAATTTCAAACTAGGTGTTTTGTTTGATTTTAAATTCTGTATCTTTAAAACATTATATTCTAGCAAAAAACTGTATATAACATTTTTTATAGGGCTTAAAAAGAGCTTTTATTAAAAATATAATTTTTTGATATCGGGTTATAAATATGTGAGATATGCTAAAAAAACCTTCTACTGCTTTAAACGCCAATATCTCGAAAACAATGCGTTTTAGAAAAACGTTGTTTATAACATTATTTGACAATTTAAAATTATCTTTTATATAAGTGCTAAATTAACCAAATACAATAATAATTGACTTAATTATAAACAAAAAACGCTAAGTTTGGAGTTTTACCCTATTTTTACCCCCTTACCCCCAATCGTTTACCCCCAAAATCTCTCTCTTCGGAATACGTTAGGAAGCTATATGAAAAAAACCGCGTCGATATCTCATGTAGAAATGGAGTTAGAGAGTTTACACCCAGACAGACAGACAGACAGACAGACAGACAGACAGACAGACAGACGGACGCTATATTTTTTTACTGATTTCGACTCAGAATGGCGTAAAACGTCGAGAAATGTGAAATAAACGTGGTCAAAGCTTTTGACTTTTCGACAAAGATTTCAATACATCGGCACTCTTAGTAGCACTAAGTGCCGATGTAAAAAAAAGACTAAAAAATAGGTCCTCGCCTCAAAAAAAAACCATTGTACGTTTCCTCACCTTTTTGGTGCAATAAAGAACTTTTGTATTTTGAATCCATAAAATATACAACTTTTCAAGATGACTGGGGTGGACGCTTCCCCCCATCCCCCCATAGCTACGCCCCTGAGTATATTGCGAGTATATTATCTTGGAGTGGTGACTTATCCAGTCTTGTGTATTTTGAGGCGCTGAATTCAAATCTAATTTCAAATTGGACCTCCACCGGCTAGTTTTTTAACTAGACTCAAAAAATGAGTGAAAATCTCACATCATTTTTTAAGTCTAGTTCAAAAACAGTCGCTAGAAGTCTAATTTTGAGATTTTTGAGAAAATTAACTTCCTGGGATTAAGTGCCTATTAGGAGGCTCGCATAAGAACATAATACATAACAATGCGATGTCGTGATTGGCTTGATGTGCCGCCATGTATCTTGTAAGCCAATCACGGCATCGCATTCTTATGTTTTATGTTCTTATGCAAGCTTCTGGATAGGCCTTAAGACCTATCTATTATTATGTCAAAATACATAAAATAGATGTGTAATCCCAGGAAGTTACATTTTGTTTCGAAATAAAGCAGATTTAAAAATATATATATTTAAGATTGTTTTCTATGTATTTTCAGATCAAATCTAATGTTAAATTGGACACCTACCTGCTCGTTTTTCAACTAAACTCAAAAAAATGAGAAAAAAATCTAAAAATCTCATATCATTTTTTAAGTATAGTTCAAAAACCAGCCGTGACATAGTGGCACAGTATTTTTGAGGTCGCTGAAACCATTTATAAAATGCCATATCGTCTTGTCTGTTACGACGCCATATTTGATTATTCATTTTAAGTTTGAATTTTTAACATCAGATTCGATCAAATTCGATCAAAAAAGTATAAGGTGAGGGTGAAACACTATAGAAGGCCGTGTATAACCCAGTCCGCACATATATGGATGCAACATGGTAAAGAAAGATTTTTTAGGTAACATGTGCCATATTACATGAGACATAACATACATATGTATGCTACATAACATGCCCTATAACAGAAAGATTTTTTATGTTACATGTGCCATATTACATAAGATGTAACATACATATGTATGATACATAACATGCAATATTGCATGTTATGTATCATATATATGGTACGAGAACATACACGATACATAAAATGTTATGAATTCAATACTAAATATGGCCTCTATATTATTTTAATTTTTATAGGTTAGAATCACTAATATTCTTAAAATTGTTGTTAATAATAAAAGTTTTACCCTTAAGTAGTAGAAACGCATGTATTTTTAGACAACTAAACCGATTTTAGATAATTTTAGACAAAAAATTAAAATATATATATTTTTTTAATATGATTATTTGCTATTTTTTCTCTAAAAATTGGCTTTTTATGTGGCCCATGATTTTTAAGCCTGGTAGAAAGTTTGCTTTCACAGTAAAAATGCACATCGTATAAGAATTTTGCCTGATGGATGCTACATATAAAGATATTTATATACTTTAATTATTAGGTTTATCAAAAAGACGTAAAAATGTTCACCTTGTCTAAATCTATGATGCACTCCATAACAAGTAAAATTCGGAAACGCCTACTTTTATTGTTATGTAGCTAGTATGTATCTGATATGTAGCATGTTATGTAGCTGATACATAACTTGAGGCGGAATTGAAAAAGTCCAAGGACTATACATGGACTATAAAAATTACATGTCTGCAACATCACATAGAACAGTGGTTATGTACCTGCTATGTTCCTGCCATGTATTTGTGTTGACTGGGAAGTTTTCGAAAGTTTTTTAAAAATCTTACCGAAAAGCAAAAAAACTACGATATTTTGTCAGAAATTTCAGAAATCTTAAAAAATTTCGAAAATCAGTGTCCGTGTTGTTTGAAAAAAAAAATATGTGGTTTTTTTACTATGTAACGAAAATATAAAAATATAAACTGCGTTCTTTTTTCCAAGTCTCCCCTACACTGTTAAAAAGAGAAATTATGACAAAAGTATATAGATAGAAAAATAAATTGAATCAAATCTGCAAAGTTTTATGAAACGAACAATAGAATGGTCGTTTATCTTCCTCATAAATCTGAAATTTTTGTTATCTCAATTCTTAACTCAGTTCGAAGGCAATACACTATCTAGCAGCGGCTTTGGCCAACGTAAGAGTAAATCCACGTGAAAAATAACTACGTTAAATACCTTAAATAAGCTACGTTAACAATCCATAGATCGCGTAATATGCTGGAGTTTATATGCTAGAGTTTAACATTTTTTGACAAATCTAAAGTGTGTAATTTTTCTATTTTTAACTGACTTCCGACTGTAATATTACCTTTTTCTATTTTGCGACTCTTATAAGCTCATAATCACACGCATTTTGCGTGTTCTTATAGGCCCATAAGATGTCTCTACTTATTTTCTTTTGGGTTGGCAACAGACAAACGTCTATCTCTTGACGTTTGCCGTGCAATTGTGAACGTCGATTTAAAGTTTAATTTTCTACAAAATTTTGTGTTTAGGTTATGTTTTACGTGTTAAAATTGGTTTGGACTTTTTTGGTTTGGACTTGCAGTAGAAAAGAGAAGAAATGACTATAAAATATATCAAAATAATATTCGTTTTTAGAATTTTAAACATGACGAAAACTGTAATGCCAACCCGTAACAAAAATCCCTAAATCAGTCATCAATTTAAATGTAAGTTTTTTAAAATTCTAGAGCAAAATAGAAAAAATTGTATAAAGCACTCGTTTCATAACACGTTTTTAGCGTACTAGTACTCACCGCAAGCGGCTCGTTTTCTAAACTTGTACTCGTGTGCTAAAAACGTATGTTATGAAACTAGTACTTTAATATACTATTATTGCACTTCCTAGATGCAATAAATTTGTCGCTATAGTGCTTAAGAGGAAAAATTAAAAAACGGACCTTTCAGGTGAAAAGTGAAAAGAATACATAAAAAGTCTGGAAGGAGAAACGGAAAGAAGAAGGAAAAGGAAAATAGAACAAGAAGGCAAATCTACACAGATGACGGACACATGAGAGGTTAGAGGAAAACAGAGGATAATGGAGGATAGGAGAAATAGAGAAGGGATAATAATGGAATAGTAGACACAATAAGAGAGAACAGACATAAAACCAAAGAGTGGGCAAGAAGGAAAATACAGTTTAAACAAAACGGACAATTTTATATACAAAAAAGAAGCACAGAACAAGAGACGAAATTCGCAAAAATCAAAACCAGAAAATACAAACCGGACAACTGGCTATTATGGCTTATAAAAGCTAAAGGCCAAAAAAAGGAGAAGAAGAAGAAGAAGAACCGACTTCCAAAAAAGGAGGTTATCAATTCGACGTGTGACTTTGTTTTTTTATGTTTGTTCCCGCATAACTTTGGAACGGATAAACGGAATTTGATGAAACCTTTTGAAACTTAAAGAGGGCCTTTTTATTTTATTTCTCTTATTATTTTTTAGTTCTATAGGTATATTTCTGTAAATTGTACAAATAGGAATATATTTTTACGAGAAATTAATGTGTTTTCTGCTGAAAATGACGGGTCTGGGCGGGTATAAATGGTGCATAAACCGGACTTGAGCGGATGAAATTCACCCGCTCCAGTCCGGTCTATGCAACATTTATACCCGCGCAGACCCGTCATTTTCAATAGGGTTTTTATATCGTTTTTAAATCCACTAACAATTAGCATAACGCTAAAAATTTAATTGTCAGTAAAGCACTTAAAACAGCTAAAATTTAAAAAATTTGGTGTACCTTAAGGTTTAGTGCTGTAGTACTTTTTTTTGTTTCCAAGTGTACCAACTAACAAATAAAAATTTTTATCAGATTTTATTGTCTTCACTTTTTGCTGTTACGGATTTTTGTACGAAGCTTTTAACTGTTTTATTTTTGTGGTTATACTCTGACGCAGCTAGATCGAGTGACTAAATATACTTTAAAAGTTCGAAAAAATTATCGAAACATGTAGCATAAAGAAAATAAATTGAAACTGATGTGTTTTTGTTCGAAGTTTTTAGAATCATAAATCATTTTACCTACGACCATATGAAATGTCATGATTCGAAACAACATACCGGGTGTCCCAACTCTATTTACCCAACGATTTTCTCGAAAACTTAGAGATAATCAAATTCTGCGAAAACCGTCTTAAATAAGACAACTTAAGCTATCTTTTAGCATATATTTAATACTTCCAGCTCTTAAATTGTGGGCAGGGGGGCATAGGGGGATATTTTTTTATTAGAAAGGGAGGTCGTGTGATACATCATTTTAAAGCCTATTAAATTCTCCATTTAAATATATATTTTTTAATTTTTTTAAACATTTTTTTTTTGGGGTTTAAAATAGGGTTTAAAATGGGTATTTTTGTCAAAATTAGTTGCATTTTTCAAAAAGTGGGATTAATATGAGTAAAATTTGAAAAAAAAAAGCACCGGTATCTAACCTAGTATCACGAATTGATATTTAGGGAGAGAATATAATTTATAATAAATACACATACCTCTTAATTATAACGTATTAATCCACAAATAAGTTATATTTTATAAATTAAAAAAGAAACAATAAGCACGATTTTAGATTAGAGAAAAGAGGGGTAAAAAACCATCATAGGGGTAAGGTATTTTCACTTATCATACTACAATATATAAATTGTATTCTCAGTTGAACTGAATTAAGTTTTAAAATATACTGCTTTTATTACTTACCTAAAGTTCCTTTTGTGATAATAATTTTAAATTTACGCGTACCTGCAACAAAAATATGAAGTTATAAAATTAATTAAAAAAGTTGATTTACCCAATGGTTAACACTAAGAATTTTACCAGTGAAATACAATGTGTCAAATAATTGTGACACTTTTTGTTCAAATTCTTAATTTGTTTAGTGTCTGTAACCAAATTTTATTATCGAAACTATAACATACTAGTATGAACAGCATACTACACACATTTTATTAGTTAACTACAACAAACAATGACGTCACACTTACTATTCTTAGTAACCATGTACCCCTAGGTGGTTTGCTCGCATAGTAAGTATTTTTATCCTTTTCTATCATATTTCTGTCCGTTTCGAATCATATTTTTTCGACGAAGAAGAGGTTAGTGTTTTTGTGGAAGCCAGACTTATGTACAAGATTGTTTTGCCACTTTTGCAAGAATCTCGGCAAGAATGAAAACTATTGATATTATTTTAAACAATCGTCAGATATCATTCGTGGATAATATAGATACGATAAACGAGTTAAATAAAAGTAAGTAATTTATAAGCTTTATGCAAAAATGTTCTTGCAAAGTTAGGACAAGCCTAATTTTTTCCTTGTAGACCTCAATTTCAAATATCGCAAAATAAACAACTCAATCAACTTTTTAACCTCGAAAAAATTTAACTTTTACTTTACCAACTAACTATGAGGTCATTTAAACAACACTCTTCAAACCATACTAGTATGTTATAGTTAAGATAATAAAATTTGGTTTATGATTGGCTAAACCATCCATTACTGTTTATTTAAAATAAGTTTTTTACGCTATACCGGGTGTCAAAAGAAGTATTGCCTACGAATTATCTCCGTAACTATAAAAGATAACTTTTCAAAATATACAGAGCTTGTATGAACCGTAAATGCCCCCATTTTGGCATGTTGTTTATAAAAAACATCACTTCCGGTATAAGCCTCTATATTTGTTTACATTTTTGGATTCGACTTTAAACTCTGTTTTCATTGATAGCCGTTTTTCATAAAAACAACATGGTGGTCCTATGACCATATTGGAATATTTCTGAAACTTGACATTTCAAATCTTTTAGTAGTAGGCTAAGAATTTACTGTTTATGTGAAACTAATTTTCTTTTGTTTTTATGAAAATGGCGTAATTTTGATTATTTTTTTTTTAATCATCAACTTTAAAGCTATTTTGTGCTTAATTTTCAAATAGAACGACCTATTTTTGATTTCTTTAAATTAAAAACTCAGGTATACTCTACAAGAAAAAAGTACAAACACTATAATAGGAAAAAAAAAAAAAAAAAAAATAAGGAGGAAAAAACTATATATCGTAAATTTCCATATATTAAGGGTTTGTCGGAAAATTTAAAAAAATATTTTAAAACTTTTAATATTGAACTGGCATTTTATAATATAAGAACAACAAGTGAGTTATATAGTAGTCTTAAAGACCCGATTATTATAGACAATCAGTCCAACTTAGTGTATGCTATTCCCTGTAAAAATTGTAACGATACCTATTATATTGGGCAAACATGTCAATTTTTCAAAAAGAGAAGGGCGCAGCATAAATATGATTGCTATGAAAGTAATAAAAACAAACAAGAAAAAACCGCGTTAGCAATGCATCACTTTGATAAAAAACATGACTTTGATTTTGACAAAATGGTTATTGTGGACAAAGAAAACCATACATCGAGACGTAAGATTGCAGAAATGATTTTTATAAAACTGACTAAAAACATTAATTTAAGGACTGACGTAGACAGACTTAGTACGGTGTATTCAGGATTATTGGAGGAGTATAAGAAATCTTATAAAATACCAAAAAGTAGATGTTAATTGACATGCTATTCATTAAGGGGTACGTGTAGGAGGGGAGGGGGGTAGTAAACAAAAAAGAATAAAAGGGGAACAATTGAAAAGGTTAAAAGGGGGAGAAAAAGACAAAAAAAATCATGTAACCTAGCCTTTTGATGGGTAGTTATTTTTTTTTTCTCTCCTTTTTTTTTTTTTTTTTTTTCTCTTTTTGTTTTTTTTTTTTTAGTTTTTTTTTTTAGTTGATAGTTTGCGATGTGTTATATGCATTCATTTGTTATATCATAAGTTGGTATTTAGCTTTTGCTATTATATTTTATATAAAGGCGCCTTCAGCATTTGTCTTTGATATAAATATAGTTCACTATAGTCTACCAAGAATACATATAGGTGTTCTTGTGATAAGAAAGAGGAAGAAAAAACATATACAGTTAATTTGAAATATGTCTACGTGTACGGTTCTATAGTTTTGTTTATTGTTCGTAATTGTTTATTTAAATAATATTTATGTTAAATGTAGTGTTTTAAGTATGCTAAGGTAAATGTTTTTCGTATTATCTAGGCATAAGATTAAAAAGTAGACGTTTTTAATTTTTTTAATATTTTTTTTTTTTAAGTTATATATTTTTTTATGTTATTATTACATAAGGTCTTTTTCTCTCTTTTAGCTTGATAAAGTCTTGATTAAAGACGAAACGTCGCTAGTGCATAAAAGTTAGTGTTTTTATTTAAAGTCCTAGTCCCGATATTTGTTTATTAATACTATAATAGGGTTGGCCCTTTTCGGGTAAAATGGCCATATTCATACATTCAATATAGCTCCCAGCTAAATATGGAAATTTAATTGTTTTTATAAAAGAAAATGATGAACCTTAAAGAAGGAGATGAAATTTACCTGAAGGAATAATAGAAATGACAACTGCAAATGAAAACTGCAACAAATTTATCATTAATATTCAATCAAAATTGAATTGGTCATAACTTTGTTATGCTTGTTATGTTTATTTTTAACCTCGTACTTAATTAAGCATCTCCTAAGTCCAGGACTTGTGTGGGCTAGTAGTAGAGGGAACCACCAGCTTTAATTGACTTTCGAACCAATATATCTAGGGAGTACGCTTTCGCCAAAGGCAATCGGCGCCAATGAGGTTTGAACTCACGATCATTAGCTCAGTGTCAATGCTATATCGATGCCTTAGACCGCTGAGCTAATCTTCCATTAAACTAATGTTACATTCTTTTCAATAATTATAATTGTTAAAACTGTTAATATCTTAATTCTGTCGTGTTGTTCTTGCTATATTTATTCATAAAATAATAAAAATGTTTAAATTTCTTAATTGTTAATTGTTTTTCTATTAATAGATTATTAATATATTGGAAACAGATATAAAAATAAAATTCATTCAATTAAGTATACTTATATACAAAAGCATATTTTAGTTTTAACTACCTAGTATAAAAAATATTGTTCCTAACGCATGCGTAAAGAGGCTTTTCCGCACTCAATTACTAGCCTGAACGACGCGTAGCGGAAAAGAGCCTCTTTCCACACTTGTTAGGAAAATAGCTATTTCAATACGTATTTGAAATGTACATTTTTCAAAGAACATAGGTATGTTTAAGCCTAAAATATTAGATATTCTTTCAATGTAGGTATTTTATATAGGTACCTTGGTATGTTCTAATAACAATCATATTTTAAAACGATACGATCCTATACCGCAAGAAGAAATTCTATGCCTGGCACACAATGGCTATTGTGTGAATTTCAGGATATTAAACTGAAATATACACAGAATTCTATACCCTTATATTACTGATACAATTCTTGCTATAATGCAATCAAGAGATACAGTTTTAAAGCGATATTTTTAGGTTTGGAAGGGGGTTTCAAATTATATTTAAAAATAATTTATTTTTTTGGTTTTTGATTTTAATGAACCTAGATCTATAGGGGAAAGTATCATTTTGTTGGCAGCAGTATTATGGTTTACACGATAACTCGAGAACGAAATAACCGATCAATCTCAAATATTTAGGAAAAATTTGTGAGAGAAGGCACCCTACTGCCTCTAGCTTAAAAATTTTAGAAAATACTACTTTGATAATTAGAAATAATTGAGGCGTATGGTGCAAGAGTGGCCCATATGTGTTTTTTTGAGATTTGCGTTTTTTTTATAATAAGGACATCTATATCTTTCATTAGATACCACCCTCGTAACAGAGGGTTTTCTTTTTGGCACGATACAAGCATTTAAAGCACTATTGCATTATTAAAATTATCGCTTTTATTAGTGCAAGAGTGGCCCACAGGTATAGGCTATATATAATTTTTTAATGTTACATACCTTAAAATGCAGCGAAACGATTTAAACAAATTCGTCCTCCCTCCCCCCCTAGGGGGTTAGGTGATACTTGAATGTTCCCTAATGGGTTGATAGTAGTGTTTGCTGGGCTATATTATTGGGGATGTTGAAAAAGCCAACTGTATCATTAAAAATGTCAATTTTATTCTTAAAAAAGCTAACAAGGCAAGTTTTACCAAGGATTTATAAAGATATTTTTAGAGAGATTCTTAAAAAAGCCAAAATTTGTTTTATCGAGAAAGTTATTTGTTCGCCCGAAAACAAATCATTTTCTGCACAAATGCAGGAGCGTTATGTTACCAATTTTGTACATTTTTATTTATTAATAAAAAATAATTACAACTTACCTTAAACTTTGAGATTATAGGAACTGAAATCCATTTAGGTACTTGAACAATGTTTACGCATTAGTTATTCTTCATTTTTAAATGACAAATGACTCCAAGAACAGTAAAAAAACGTTTATTTAACTATTCCAGAGCATAATTATTGGTATTTTGACTATTCTGTTATTAAATAACGAATATTTCTTTCACATGTAAAAATAATTAAAATTTCAAAGTAAAATGTGAGGTTAGATCTACTCAAAAAAAAACGTGTTATTGAAGGTCAGATCTCGTTCGTAATGCAATAGTGGCCCAAAATGAACACAATGTATAGTGAACAGTGACCCACCAATTTTTTTTCTCTAAGAAAGTGAAGAAAGTAAAATAAATTTGTTTGTCATATAAATTACCTTAATGTTGGTTGAGTCTAAAAACCCTAGCAAAAAAATTTAAATAAAATAATGCGTCCTAGATCAAAAATTAAAAAATCGGAGAAATTTAAATAGCCATTATCTCGATATTTCCATAAAGTGAGATGGGCCACTCTTGCACTATACGCCTCAATTGTACCAATAAAAAAAAACAATTCATAAACAGAAAAGTAAGGGGTGCCACTTTTCAAAAAAAAAATTAAAAATAGAAGGAAAAGTCCTATAAACTCAAAAATTTTAGAAAACATAACTTTTTGCAAACCTGATTAATAATATTAAGAAATTCTTGATCCTTACTCATATTGGAGTTGATTTAAATAAACCATAGAACAAATTGTTATCTCTCCAAAATATAAATTTAATTGTCTATTAAACAAACATTACATCGACAATGGAGCTCTCTACAACTAGAATTATGAGACAAAAGACGTCTACTCTATCTCTATCTCATTTGTGCTACACTTTCCAGCCAACCAAATTAATACTATATTTGTTTTTCATACAACAAATACAGTATTTATTTGGTTGGCCGGAAAGTGTAGCACTGAGCGGCACGAACGAACATAGCTAATGTGAATCTATAGAATAAGATAATTCTACTGAAATTTAGATGGCGCCAGTAATTTCTTTAATAAAAGTAATATATTTACACTTTTCGTCCGGCCAAGTAAATATTGTATTTGTTCAACAAAGAACAAATACAGAATTTGTTTGGTTGGGTGGAAGTGGGAGTGTATGTATGTCTTCTATCCTTTTTGGGTAGAACTTTTGTCCCTGTCTAATCAAACGGGATAAATCTCCATTGTTTCGACTTTTTTAACATAAAGTCATTTTCAAGTTTTTAAATTTATAAACAAATTAACTTGAGTACACATTATTAGAAATGTCATACTGTATGACATTTCTAATAATGTGTACTCAAGTTAATTTGTGTATAAATTTAAAAACTTGAAAATGACTTTATGTTAAAAAAGTCGAAACAATTGTCGCTGTAATGTTTGTTTAATAGACAATTAAATTTATATTTTGGAGAGATAACAATTTGTTCTATGGTTTATCTGATTAATAATGGTACGAATTAAAAAAAAAATCTATATATATAAAAAAAAAGTTATAGGGGTACCATGCGTACGAGCTTAAAGAAATTATAATTTTGTATATTGGGAAAAACCGCAATATACTATCCCCTGCGAAGAGTTTACTAAAGAATGCGAAGCATTACATATCTTCACGGTTTGTTTCATCTGGGGTACCTTAGGGCATATCCACAGCTTCGCATAAATACATAATACATACACAATGCGATGCCGTAATTGGCTTGATGTGCCGCCATGTATCACGGTATCGCATTCTTATGTTTTATGTTCTTATGCAAGCTTCTGGATATGCCTTTAATGTTAACACGCCCGTTTTAGGTGTAAGTTAACATTTTTAGGTCTATAAAATTCAAACCTTCAGAATCTCTTAAGTTTATGGGCGTAAAATCCTGATTTTCCTGCTATTAATTTTGATTACGAAACTGTTGAGTTCTAGATGAAAAGGTCCTAATGGTTCCTGGCTTTTAGTAATAAATACGTACAGAAATGAATCAATTTTAATTTAAGAATTTAAGGAGATTGACTAATTACAAAGGCCTACAAAAAAATAAATGTAATAATATGTAAAAATGTAATATACGAGATATTAAATTTTGGGCTGCTGAATCCAAATATGGTGACCCAAAAACCCTAAAATTGGCAAAAAACTGAAAGATTACTTTTTATTTTAAATTCCATTTAAAGAACCTTTAACTAGAGGTGCTCTACAACAAAGGGAACGTTCAAGTATTACGTAACGCTCCTAGGGGGTGGGGGCAATTTGAAATGTTACGCCTTGGGAATGGTGTAGGAAAATAGCGTTACGTAATACTTGAACGCTCCCAAAGGTCATAGAGTTTATTTTTGTAACTCGAGTATTTTCTGAGATATCGACCCTAAAAGTGCAAATTTGTAAGCTATTCAAATTGTTTTACAAAAAAAAAATAAAGGTAATTAAGTAACGTTTCTACGGTCTAGTGTAAATAAGGCATAAATGACTTGCACCGCACACGCGGGAAATAAGGATCATTAAAATATTTTTATTTTAAGAACCATGTTTTTTCTTAAATTGTTTAAAATTTTATTCGTTTTTTGAAAAAAAAAACATTTTTTTAAAAGGTTTTTTTTTATGTTTAAACGATAGGGAAAGTATTATTTTCTTATCAGTAGTATTTTTACGTCGGGATTTTTTAAATTATAATATTTATTTTTTAAATGAGGTATTGTAGACTTTTTCTAGAGAAATTAATCCTTTAATAAAGAATTACCCAAGGTTACCAACTTGGATTTAATTAATATAGTTACAGATACATAGAAATAATGTTACCGTATACCGAATATAGTATATTCACTCTACGATGTTACCAAAGAACTTTTACCTCAAGAAGTTATTTCAGACCAATGTTTATGAAGGTGTCATCTTTTTGTTTGTTTGTTTACATAAACGTACGCGATACTGCTTCTGGTGTAAACATAAGTATCGCTAGTTTTGACCTTCTGGTGACCAGAGCGATGTTGCGTAATTTTCACTTTATCATTATAATAAATCTTTATACCTACATTAAAATTTTAAAAAACTACTATACTACGACACTATAATTATGTTTGATAATGTAATATAGTTAAATTTATTAAAATTAAACTACTAGTTCATATAAAACTCAAATAAAACTAATATTTCTTAAAATTTACAATAAAATATCTAAAGCAGGTGTTGCAACCGGCAACACTGTATTGCTTGACAAAGTTTAAGACATTAGACTGTGAGTTTACACATTCTTTCTCTCTCTTTACGCGAACTAAGTGTAAACAATAGTCACTCCCCAAACAAAGCACACGGTAGATTTCATCATGTTCATTCTTGAGGTAAAAGTTCTTTGGATGTTTCTTTTAAGTTTTAACCCGTACTCCCTTAAGCAAACGTATTTATACTTTTACAATTTTGGCGAAGGCGCACACCGTGGACTTAAACTAAGTTTTAGGTTTGTTCCACGAGATTTTTCTTTTGTTTATTGTTTTCTATAAAAACCGCTCCAGGCAACGCGTTTTGTTTTTCAACAAGTGCCAGGACGAATATGTAATAGTATACTACGCACCGAAGTGCACTGAAAATGTTTTGCGTCGGGGTGGGTATACTATTTTTCCTACGACCTAACACCTAAACATCCAAAAAAAGCGCAAAAATTATCTTAAAATTAGTTTGTCAATTTGAGGTTATGTGTTTGACGTTTACTAATTTTCTGACAGCAGATATGTAAAATCAGCTGATTGTCACTTCCCCACCGTTTCTACGTTTCAATACCTGCAAAATAGTTGTGGACATATGCGTTCCATCATTTGGTATAATATTCAAAAATATTTTTGTAGATATTTAAAAATAATTTGTTTAAATATGTGTCCTGGCACTTGTTGACTCTCCTGTGAGAGGACAGTATGTGTCATCTGGGAGCGGCTTAATAATACGCAAACTTGAAGACAAAAATCTCTACAAAAATAAAAAAAAATAATAATGCGCTTTTTGTGAAATCTTCAGTTTTGTACAAAAAACAATAAAACGCCACTTTCTAGCCGTATGCTTTATTTTTTTTTAAATAATGTATTTTTTAGGATTTTGTTGTCTTATGTCATACAAATATCTTAGCCGAAAATTAAAAAAACGATTCGTTGATTTTAAATAAAAAGTCAATTGATTTTGTGCAAAAGATAGTGTGCAGAACTAAGTTTTTCTTAAAAAGTAAAGAACCTAGTTTTTTAACTATAAAAATTCTCATACGCACTGTAAAAAACAGCACTCTGTGGCGGGGTGAGGCAACGAGGCGGCATCCTCAGGGTACAAACCTTATAAAGCATTTGTATCTCTTTTTGTCTAGGGCTTTTTTATTTTTTTTTACCTAAAAAAAGTTAGGTCACGGCCCTGGAGAAATCTCATGTGAAATAAATTTTTCATCCAAATTTAATTTAGGTTCTTCGTGCGCAGGGCATTTTTGTGTTCTTCTAGATTTACTACTAAATTTTTTATGGTTATTCACAGTCACGCTGTTTAATTCAATTTAAGCTTTGCAGTATTTACAGTTCAACTGTCCATTGCAAAACAAAGTAAAAAACTATTTTTTCTTCAAGCGTACTAAAATGTTCATATTTTATAACTGAACACACTAGTTAGAAGTGATCTATTTTTTTACAGTAAAAAAATGAGTTCATTGTTGTACGCCGTAAAAAAAAGTTAGTTAGCAAAACCACCACTGGCGGCAGCACTCTTTGACTTTGATGACAGCCATACTTTAAACTTGTTTGTTTATTATGTAAACAGGTGGTTGACTCGAGATTCTGTGCAAAAACCTTGTGTGAAATTGATTAAAAATGATTGAAGAAGAATTTATGGTTTATACACCTACAAATCTCTCCGAAATTGCAAATGCTACATTGGACAAGTTACCATCGAAATCGCGAAAAGTGTACGATTTAGCCTGCGAAAAAAAATTAAAATGAGCTAAGGAAGGTTTAAGTTCATTTCAAAAGGGTTTTATTGGCCTATTTTAATAAACAAAACATACTTTATTACTGAATAAATTAAATTCAAAAATTAATATTTAAAAAATATATATAGGATACTTGAAGAAAAAATAGTATGTTTCACTCAGAGGAAAAGTGCTTTTTTTTACTCGTCTGTAGTTTCCGGACTCCGCTTCGCGTCGTCCGTAAATTCTACAGACTAGTAAAAAAAGCTTCACTTTTCCTCTTAGTAAAACAATATACTATTGTTAACAATAAATTTTTACTGTTCTTATTTTATTTATTTGAGTTTAAAATTGTAAATTATCGAAATCCAAAAGAATTTTGTAGAAACACGAACACATACCGTCAGGTCAGAGTTACAAGGTTCTATTCGACATTTTTGTTATTTTTGAGATTTTAATACTATTAGATTTGGTTTAATTTAGATTTTGCTTATACAACGTTTTTTTAATACATCTTCAATAATTTGTAGTATATAGCAAGAATTACATAGTTCTATATGGTTGAAATTCATTTCGTTTGGAGTTACAAAGTTCTATGCTCTTTTTTTTTGTCCTCTTAAAGATTTTAATACTTTTATGTTTGGTTTTTGCCTATACAAAGTTTTATCAATGTCTTTTCAATGATTTGTGTTAAGTATACAGCAAGAAAAAGTCCAAACATAGTTGTATGTAGTTAAAATTAATTTATTTTGGAGTTACTAACTTGTATCCAACTTATTAGTTCTATGGTATTTCCACAGACTAACGATGCCCCCGCTTGCTAACTCAATTATAGTGAAGTGAAGGTCTGCACATACGCCATTTTCCCCCTGTGTTTTGAGTAAATCTGATCAATTGCAGTCTTATACAAAACAAATCGTCCCATTTTGGACGAATATTTAACAACATTTTTATAATGCGGGGTGAAAAAGTTTTTTTTTATGTTTGGACTTTTCGCTGTTGCAAAAAAAACGTGTGAATGAATCGCGAAATTGCAGTTAATACTTTAGATCTTTTAAAAAACGAAAAAAAAAATTCAAAGATTATTTAAAAAAAAAAAAACATATTTTTTTTTATTTTCTTTTCCCGAAATAAAAAAAACAAAAACTTGAGAAATAAAAAAAAACATCTTTTTTTTATAAAATTATAGTTACTCATGAGGGACAAGTGTGTGTAACGATGTTATACAAGAATTAATAAAATAGGGTTTTTTTTCCTGAATCTAAATTTTCTTACAGCTTTTTTTGATTATTTTAAAAGTTTCAAGTCGATCGGATTATTCGTGTTTACAAAAATCGTGAAATCGGACGGACGGACGGATATTTAAAAAAAAAGTTGGTTATTTTTTCATGAAACTAATTTATATCCAAGAATATTATAGTAATCTAGGTACTACTCCGTTTTGCAATGTGACTGCCGAGTTCTTTAAAAGTTTATGATGCTATTTTCTGTTTTAAAAGCTCATTGTTTAATTTAAGAATGCTTTTCAGATTTTTATTATTGACGAGAAGCGTTTTCCAATTTAAAATTTAATTACATTTTTACGTTTGAATGAGAAATGTTAGCAAATGTTTTAACCTGCACTATTGAACCTGCACTGTTTTCACTGAATAAATTCAGTTTAAATTTTGCCCTACTAAGCTAGAAAGCAGTAACTCCATTTGTGGATAGCAGCGTTTTCAAAATATTACATCAGAGTTGACATGAAAACGTCGCTACAAATAGAGTCACTGCTTTCTGGCTGTGTAGGGCAGTATAGTCTAAGTCTGGTGGTCGTGGTGAAAAATTATTGAAAAATTATTAAAAATTTATATATTTAAAAAAAAAAGTTTTCAAAAAAACTTAATTTTTTTTTAACTTTCAAAATTATTTAACTTGTACTGTTTTCACTGAATAGATACAGTTAAAATTTTGCCCCGCTAAGCTATAAAGCAGTAAATCCATTTGTCGATAGCAGCGTTTTTAAAATATTACATCAAAGTTGACGTGAAAACGTCGCTATGCAACAAATAGAGTCACTGCTTTCTGGCTGTGTAGGGCAGTATAGTCTAAGTCTGGTGGTCGTGGTGAAAAATTATTGAAAAATTATTAAAAATTTATATATTTAAAAAAAAAAGTTTTCAAAAAAACTTAATTTTTTTTTAACTTTCAAAATTATTTTACTTGTACTGTTTTCACTGAATAGATACAGTTAAAATTTTGCCCCGCTAAGCTATAAAGCAGTAAATCCATTTGTCGATAGCAGCGTTTTTAAAATATTACATCAAAGTTGACGTGAAAACGTCGCTATGCAACAAATAGAGTCACTGCTTTCTGGCTGTGTAGGGCAGTATAGTCTAAGTCTGGTGGTCGTGGTGAAAAATTATTTAAAAAAAAATATTTAAAAAAAAAAGTTTTCAAAAACTTATTTTTTTTTAACTTTTAAAATTATTCAATTTAATATTTTTTTTTTTGTAAAATAGATCCTTATAATAAAAGATATTTTTCCTGAAAAAATTACGTTAATCGGAATTTTCTTCTTCTTCAGCATTTATCGACTTTTTTAAAAGTTTAACCCCCATAACTTTTTCGTTTTTGGGGGGATTACTGTCAAAAACAATAGGGATCTTCCCCTCATAGAACTTGATTTTTCCTGAAAATTTTGAATACGATCGGATTATTCGTTCTTCTTAAGTTGTTATCGTGTCTACAAAAATTGTGACATCGGACAGACAGACGGACATTTGAAAAAAAAAGTTTCTTATTTTTTCAAGAAAAAAATTTACATCCAAGAATTTTTTGTCATATAGGTACGAAATACAGCTGGGAGAAAATAATAAAATAAAAATGGTCACCAGCTCTTAGACTACTACCATGATTTCAATTTCAGAATAGTATATTCTATAACTAGTATAGAATAGACAATATTCCGTGCGAGCAGAAAGTTTGTCATACGAGCCTGCAGGCGAGTCTGACGGTCCCGCGAGCCCGGAATGACTATTCCATACGTGTTGTAGACTATACTTTTTCTTCGACTGAAAATATGGAACACTGTATGGCTTTAAACTGCGGACAAGGTTAAAAACAATGTTTTTTTGTGACTCGACATTGTAAATGCAACAAAACACATATTTTTAAATAAAGCAATTAATGTTATTTAATAATTTTATCAAAGCAGTACGTAAAAAAGATTTTTATTTAATTTTAGCACATATTTACAAATAATAATGCAAAAATTGAAGGTTATGTCAGATTGTTGTGACAGATATCAGGTTTAAATATTTAACAATAGATGGAGCAGTTTTAATTTTTTGAACTAAACTGATAAAAACTGGTCAAATATTAAGAAAAACTAATAAACTTTATGTAATTTTAACGCAAAACTTTAAATTGCATTAAATTATTTAATATTTCATGGTAAAATATATATATTTTTCTACAGTTTTTTTTTACCTTCATAAACAAGAGATGGCACTACATGTGCTCATTCTAACACTGGATACGGAATATTCATACCGTATCTAGAGCTAGAATGGAGTCATTCTGTGTTTGAAAAGTGTGTGTATTTGATTACATTCTAAAGCAGTCGTAGAAAAAAATACATTATTTAGTCCAGTCTATTCTATACTATAGAATCTATAGTCTGTTATGTTATTATATAAATATCTGTAATATCTATAGGCGACTTGGCTTTATAAACTTTGAGTACACTCAATGAACCGTACGTAGGTCATGTCAACTACAGGGTTTCTGATATTCCCCATATTCTAACAAAACGAAGCCGTCCTGCAGACAAAATTAGGGTTAGATTTAAAGTCTTAAATTCTACTTTCGTGGGGGTATTTTAAAAAACACGTTTGTTTGAAAGTTTTAAGTGGCCCTTATATGGTCATCCCGTGAAAAATACCATAAGGGAACGTTCAAGTATTACGTAACGCAAATTTTGATCATTTTGGACCTATATAATATGTCGAGGGCTTCATAACATAGGGGCGTATACGGCATTTTTTTGAGATTTTGATAGTTTTAGATTTGATTTAATAAACCAAACCTAAAACATAAAAAAATTGAGTTTACGCCCCTAAGTTATGAAACCCCGATATTAAAACTTTTTTATTTGAAAGTATTTTTAAGCAAAAAAAAATCTATCATCGGACCAACTTTTTTTAACTAATTTTGGGTCGTAGATTTCGAATCTGTAATCAGATTTTTCGGGTCACGTCAGAATTGTTTTTATATGCACTTAAAGTCTTCAGTTTACTGTAGTTGACAAGTTTTTTTTGTTTGTTTTCTGGATATATTTGATAGGGAAAAATTTCAGAATAAAAAAATTAAACGGGTTTTAAAAACATATTAAAGTGTTTGCAAAGTAATTCGGAACCGCTTTAAGCTAAAACTTGGCATGAAAACGTGGTAGGTCAGTAAATCAGCTAGTTCAAACTATTTTTGTGTTAAATGGGGTGAAGAGGGGGAAAATTAGTATTTTTTGCGAGAGGTAATTAGTTAATTAAGTAAAAAAATGTTTCACTTATGCAAAGTAGTACTAACAAAAAATAAAAGTTTTTTCAAACCCTTTTATTTACTTATATTTCAATACAAAAGTATAGGTATAATAAAAACAAAAGTCAAGAAGGTTTGTATACAATATTTGTACATCAATTTTATTTTTTAGCTCTTTTTATTTGCCTACTGTGCTGGGTTACGTCTAAGTCATGTTTAAGAGCCCAGAAATATTCTGCCAGCTTATGCGTTCTTGTCTTTTGTTTTTATAACTTATAAATTGATTTAAGAACCTTGATTAATATCACAAATACTTGCCCCAATGCCAGATTTTTAGGGAAAAAACTCCTTATAAAATAGTGTAAATTAGCCACTTTAAGTGCATATAGAAAAAAATCCTGATGTGACCCGAAAAATCTGATTACAGATTCGAAATCTACGACCCAAAATTGACCAAAATTTGGTGCCATGCCAGAAACTTTTTTTATTCACCCCATTTAATACAAAAATAGCTGATTTTTTTTTGCTGTCGTACCGTGTTATTTTTTAAATGTATGACAAATTTCGTTTGTTTGAGCTGAAATTTGGCACAAAAAAATATTATGGTATTTTTCATGCAATTAGCAGGACTTAAAACTTAAAAAAAAAACGTCTTTTTTAAAATACCCTAACTTCCACTAATAGAATATAAGTATTTAATTCTTATTCTCTCTTCAAATCTATTTTACATAAGCACTGCAAATTGTTTTAAACGAACTTCATAATTGTAAATCTTTGTTTCTTGAATTTTAATGCCATAAAGTTAAAATCTGAATTAATGGAAACAGACATTCAAATTGAAAGTGAAACGTCTTCAGTCCATTATCACGAATTTCAAACACTTAAACTATTCACATAAATATAAAGAGGTAATTAACATGCTATTTTTTTTTAACTTTTTTAAGCAAACCTACATTGATAAAACAAAACTATTAATCACAATAAACATACTAGTAGTGGTAGTAAATTTTTGGGTTGGCCAAAGCCGGACAACTAAGCCATTTCTGGCCCTTTTTGTCACCCCAGGCAATCCCAGCCATTTACTAATTTGAGTCCTCCTTGAACCTGCCCGTCCTTTCAATAATGGTCAAGATATTGGCCCAGGGGAGATCTCTTAGTTCCTCTTGGTTGAGTCTTTGAATTTCAAAGACTTGCAACCTGATCCTGTCGTATCTGACACACTCGGCTAAGTAATGAGAGGATGTTTCATCCTCTCCGCACTCTGGGCATAGCGGACTCTCTAGAATCCGCATTGTTGCCAGGTGCTTCCTTAGCTTGGAGTGGCCCGTGAGGACCCCTACAAGTTGTCTGAGTGCGGTTCTTCCTTTTTCCAGCAACCAGTCGGTCTTTGATTTGCTTGGGCCAGCCAGGAAGTCCCTAGCTTGCCGGCAACCGTCGACCGCCCTCCATTGCTCCTTTAGCTTGGTATAAGCCCACTCATACTACGTATTTAATTTTATTTTTTATCTTCAAAATTTTTGCATTTTGTGCCAAAATTTAGAACGTTAGGGTTTTTATAATAATAATGTGCTCATGTAGCTTGTGGCTATGATGATGCATAACTAAAAAAAATATTTTTGTGTTTCTGGCATAAAATCCCGTTTAATTACCAAATTATGTATATACCAAGATGGCAAATAAAAATATAAAACATTTTTAGTTATCAGATGTTACCTGATTCCAGCAGTTATTATTTTTTGTAGGGTGGGTGAGCCAATTATTGTTATGTTCCTAATATTGACACCCCCTATTAAACTTGTCCTCTGTGTCATAGAAGGCACTGTACAGAACTTGGTACGAAAAACTAAATCATTTGAGGTAAGCTCTAGTTAAAACTAATTATATGCAATAAAAATTTAAATAAAATATACTTTTTTTTGCTAGTTAGTTTGTAAAATAGTCAAGCTAAATACCACTCGAGGTGGTGAAATTTTCAGAAAATTTTACTTCTTGTCTTGTGATATTACTGTCGATAATTGGCTCACCCACCATATAATTTTTAGAGATATTTGAAAAAACTGATGTGTCGCCATCTTTGAAGAGCTTTAGCTCCTTTAGGAAGCATTTTTGGATGAATTTAATTTCGGTTAAACTAACGTCTAGTATTTGGCAGGGGAGTTTTTAGACACCCTGTATATCAAAAAATATTTTCGAGCTTAATCAAGTGAATTTGAAACAAAGGTGATCAGTGAAACGTAACATCTTAAATTATCCTTCGACAACTTATGACATGGATGACCCATTTCGGAAACTTTAAGAGGTATGAATCGGCTCCAGGTCACTAAAGATCTATTTTCAATTAGCATAATTGAATAGAACCTTTAATTATTAAAGTTTTAACCTTCCCCTAAAAGTTTTGTATAAGTAGCTAAGGGATAAGTGAAGATTACAACTTTCATAAGCACTGGCAGGCGCGTAGATATGGGGGGGATGGGTAGGGGTCTTTCTTTCGCAAAAAATAACTTCGCGAGCGAAACTTCGCGATAGAAACATCGCAAACCAAAACTTCGCAAAACCAAAACTTCAGCTGGCCATTACTTCGCATCCAAAATGACGCATACTCATAACATCGTGTACAAAAAATTTCGCATGGTACAAAACTTTGCAAAACTAGACACACGCACAACAATATTACATTATTGTTTTTTTTTATTATGTAGGTACCTAATAAAATCACCAAATTTTTAATATTTTAAATATTTATGTGATTTTGGAACACAATATTATAAAAGTTAAAAAAAGAATATACCCAAAAATGTACTGTTTCATGAAAAAATAAAAAACTCTTTTTTTTTCGTTTTTTTTTTTGAAAATTCTTTTTTTTTGAAAATTTTTTTTTTCAAAAAATTTTTTTTTTTTTGTTTTTTAAAAAAAAAGATCTTATTATTTTTTTTTTTAAAAAAATATACCCAGGTAGCAAAATAACATGACATTCACGTGAAAGCCACGTTAATATGTGACATGTGATGTTAAGATTGTAGTCTCAGTTAACAAGAATGTAGCATTGTGGGGATGTCCTAAGTCCGCCCCTAATAACATCACACAATGACATCCCGAAAATAACGTGTTTGTGACATCATAAATCCACATATCTAATATCTTATGGATGCCGTTACTGGTACTTTAATATTTAAATAATATCCTAGGATATTAGCTTTTTCTAAATAAAACCATTAAAACCCTATAAAAAAAATCGGATTTAATATCAATCAGTAATTGAAACAATCACAGATTGAAACAGATTATTCTTAATACGAAATTGCAGATTAAGCGGAGAATATATTCCTTTAATCCATGTCCATGGTCTTGAGAAGCCCGGCAGAGCCCCCTATCCATTGGAAATTGTATAATGTGTATACAATTTCCTTATAATAATTTACTCTATCAACATCATCTTATATGGATTTTTTTGCTTCGAACGTCGGTGAGAAGCAAAATAACATGACATTCACGTTAAAGCCACGTTAATATGTGACATGCGATATATTCACAGCGTTGCTAAATATTTGTTATTAAATAACTTGGTTGTCACGTCGCACGTGTTACGTTGCAAATGTGATGTTAAATACATGTTATTTTTCAATATTATGTGATGTTATGATTTAGTTTAAAAATACACCCAAAAGTGATGTTAATTTCTTGTAATATAACATCTCTTGCTACCTGGGTATTTTTATTTTGCAAAAAGGAAATAAAAAAATTGTTAAAAAATGTTTTAAAGTTTTTTTTATTTATTTTTCAAGTATTTGGGAAAATGCAATATACCATTTACTCAGTCAGTAAATTTTACTGTAAAATGTGAAATGGAATGCGTAGCATTACATATCTTCACGGCTTGTTTAGATCAAGTATGCTTTCATGCAAAAACTGCATATCGTTAAAAATGGAGTTAACCTCGTATGAATGTTTGAATCTTCAAGTATGAAAGTTCTATTGAAATCGAAGTCGAAGGGTATCTTAAGTGAGCGAGTAACATATATTTGAAGTTGAAATTTCGAACGATATTGGAATTTTAAATCAGATTTATGATGTGAAAACTTAAAGACGTATTTTTGCGATATTACCACAACTCACAAAGATCACTTTCTTCCCGGGGAATTATTATTATTTATTTTACCTTAACCGAGAAAAGCCTTGCGTTATTAAATTATTATTTTTTAAATACACTGCCCAGTAAAAGAGCTTTCCCATTTTACACCTCCGCGCGTAAAATGGATTTGTTATTATTAGATTTACTTTTAGCAACCTTAAAAATATACCAATTTTCACGAAAACTACCCCCCGCCTCTTAGGGGGTGAGTTAGAACTTTTTTTATTATCAGATTCTCTTTCAGCAACCTTAAAGACCCCCTCAGAGGGTGAAATTAGAAAATTTTATTATAAGATACAGCCTGTTCCAGAACTCGCGTACCGAAATTTAAGAGGTGATTCTACATCCAAAAATATGACAAAAAGTTTCTATAAAGGTTGGTCCGGAAATGAGCCCTAAGGGAGCTACGGCCCTTCGAAGATGACGTATTGAATGGGGAACAAAAAAAAAGCACCAATAAAATTTTAATGCTGCAGGGTGATTCTTCATTTAAAACTGAGCAAAAAAGTATTATACACCAAAACACCTAAATTTAATATTAAAGGAGTAATAGCCTTTTAAAAAGTAACGTTTTTGGTGGCACAAAATGTTACTTCCTCTTAATTGCATTTTTTTTTGATAACGGTTGCTCCTACAGTGTTACACTATATGATATTTTATATGTATTTTTACTCTAGAAATCTATATTTTTTACAACAAATCCAAAAAACATACACATTGAAAAGTTTGGGGCAAAAATGTTTTAAGCCTCATATATTTTGTCCGTCTGGGCACGCCTCTGGATAAATTAAAAAAATAAATTAACATAAACTTATTGCCCTTATTAATACTAGTATACATGCAAAAGCTCGCCGCTCTAGCTTAAACGGTACCCGAGTTATTAATTAAAAACCTTATTTTTATTACAATTTTAAAGGGCCCTAGATCCCTTAGGGCTCATTTCCGGACCAACCTTTATAGGAACTTTTTTTATATTTTTGGATCTAGAATCACCTCTTAAATTTTGGCATGCCAGTTATGGATCACCCTGTATGTATTAACAAATAACATTCAGTATTAAAAATCCAACAAAATTTTCTGAGTGTGGGTTTTAATAAAAATTGGTACCTACCTGGGGGTTTTCAAGGATTCTGATACTAAATCCATTATTGAAAATTAAAAAATTAAAATGGTGGATACAATATGGCGGTAAATTTAGTTGAATTTTAATGGATTTTATTAAAAATAATATCTAGTTTATTTTGTGAATTGGAAATAAAAAATTCGAAATGATAGACCTAATATGGCGGCAAAGTTTGGATAAATTAATATTTAAAGATAATTTGTTGAATACATATGTTTTAATAGCATTTTGTCTCAAAACAGTAAAAATTTTAAAATTATTTTCTTTTTGGAATGAGCCCACCACTTCCGGGCCCTGATAATTATGTTGCAGGAAAAATGTACCTTAGAAAATCCACTCCAATATTAACGAATATCGACAAAATATGTCTAAAATATAAAAAGTAACATTTCCTGTCGAATAAATGTTTTGCAAAACACAAAGGTCTGTTTTAAACAGGGGAGAATGAATATAGAAAATATCTTAGTGATAAGTACACTGATAAGGGAACGTTCAAGTATTACGTAACGCTCCTAGAGGGGGGTCAAAATTTGCGTTACGCAATACTTGAACGTTCTCCAACAACTATTTATTTGGATTAGGGATGGTAAAACCGCACCCGGTTTTTCGATCACAACCGGTTATAAAGAAAAAAAACCGGGTTTTTTGTGACCGGTTACGGGTATTTAGAAAAACCGGTTATTGTTTTATTTTAACCGGTTTTCTAATGAAAAACTTATATTTTCAAAAAAATATAGATTTAACATTCCTATATTATCTTTCCTTTAGGAAGTTTGAACTCCAAACAACTGCCACTATTTTTGGAATCTGATAGAATTCTATGATTTAGCAATTAAAACTACACAAAAGTCAACTCTGAGTTTTCTCTCAGATTAGCCGTTTTCTTAAAAAAAAAAAATTAAAAAAAATATGCTTTCCATTAATTACTTACTTTAAAAATGACTGTGTGCTAAGAGATTGAAAAAAAACAGTCGCATAGATACTATATTTTTTTAATTAAACCTTGGGCATTACCCCTGTGCACGCCACTTGTAAAATGCGAAAATAGTTTTTTTCTTAAACGAATTCTCTTTATGCATTAAAAATTGTCACCAAGTTCCTAATTTTTATCTTTTAGTTACTTACTAATATTACTAATTTTTAGTTATTTAATAATTTTACTAATTTTTATCTTTTAGTTATTTAAAAAAAAAAACATTTAAAAAACTATATATACTAAAAACCAAAGCCTTTATTTTATAATTTTCTCTTTTATTATTTATTTAGAAGTATACTGCAGTCATAGACCTATAATAAAATATTATGTACAGTTGATTTCAACAAAACTGGGGTTATGCCTGTTTGAAAAATAAGGTTAGTTTAACCATGTCAAAAATCATATGTTATTCTATGCATTTGTGTTTAGTAAATACCTACTATTTGGATTTTGAAGCGTATCTCTATTGTTAATTACTGTATTTCTGCTCTAAAATATCCCTATTCTAAAATGTCTATTATTAAATCCCCTTATCAATATATTTTGTATCTAATAACTTGTTTTAAATACCTTTATTTTTAAAAAATACTACTAGTATATTGGTCTTCTACAACTAGGTATTCCTCATAGTTCCTTAATTTAAAAATTATAATTATGGGTTTTACACCAGTATTCTTCGAGTATTCTTGTTTTTCTGGTTTATCTCTCCCAATTTTAAAAAAATACACCAAAATTTTTTGACTTTGACATTGATGTGGCAATAACAATATTGACACTAAATTTATTAACAAGTAAAGAAATATTTGTCAAATGAAAGATAGTTCACAATGTATTTTTTTTATAACCCCACTTTTCCAGTTTTGTTGAAATGAACTGTAACCTTTTTGTCTTAAAATTGAGTAACACCCTGAAGTTTGACCACATATTCAACAACACCTTGTATATAAATATATTTCATCGCCAAAATAACTTTTTAGATTTTCCCTATATAAACAATTAATTGCACACAATTGTGTGCAATAAATTAGATTTTCCTTATTGTTTGCAATAAATTTTTTAAATATGTATACATATTTTTTATTTATAAATGTTACCTTATTAAAATAATATATAATCAAAAATATGCTAAATTTACAAAAAAAAAAAACGGTTAAAACCGGTTATTGCTTCCGAGTTTTAACCGAAAACCGGTCTGATGTAATTTTCGCAACCGGTTAACCGAAAACCGGTTATTTGCTTTGGTTTTCCATCACTAATTTGGATATGGCGAATTAAATTATTTGTTTATTATTCCATCAATCTATTTTCTAATCATCGTACAGAGTGATATTGGTAGACTGACAGTTTCCGGCTGCTGGCCCTCTTCAGTACCAAGAGTCAACTCTGCACGCTGATTAAGAAAACGGTTTTAGACTTTATTCGCAAAAGGAATATAGCCATTAGATTGATGTAGACTTGTGCGCCATCTATTGCTAGATGTAGACAATGATTAGAAAATAGATTGATGGAATAATAAATTAATATTTTTATAATTTTGTTTAAAATTAAAATTTTCTGTCCTTAAATTATTTGGTTGTAACAAATTTTATATGAGTCAAATAAATATTTAGTTCATGCAAACAAATATTTAAATTTCAAAATAAAATTTATTTTTCACAACCAAATAATTCAATGGAGATTTCTCCCGTTAGATTAGACAGGGACAAAAGTTCTACCCAAAAAGGATATAATACATACATACACTCCCACTTCCACCCAACCAAACAAATTCTGTATTTGTTCTTTGTTGAACAAATACAATATTTACTTGGCCGGGCGAAAAGTGTAACTATATTAAAGAAATTACTGGCGCCATCTAAATTTTAGTAGAATTATCTTATTCTACAGATTCACATTAGCTATGTTCGTTCGTGCCGCTCAGTGCTACACTTTCCGGCCAACCAAATAAATACTGTATTTGTTGTATGAAAAACAAATACAGTATTTATTTGGTAGGCTGGAAAGTGTAGCACAAATGAGATAGAGATAGGGTAGACGTCTTTTGTTTCATAATTCTAGTTGTAGAGAGCTCCATTGGCCATATCCAACCAAATATTTTGTTGACACAAATAAACTGTTACGATTTATTCCTAGCCCCTTTTTTTAGATAGGTATTCTATTTTAATTAAATATCACTGCATATTTAATTTTTTTTTTTTAATAATAATGATATAATTTCATATTTAATTTCAGCTATGCGTAATTTAATTTTTTTACCTGGAAATTCACTTTTTCCCGAACACATTTGTGAGTGGTCACGAGAAAAAGGACCTAAAGAGAAAAAAAACCAAGAAAAATAACTAGAAAATTAAGCGGGGTAAACCGCTCAAAATAAACTGTGTACCTAACTTTGGTTAAGCCTTTTAACTTGTATAACATATGCACACCGTTTAAAGTAATAAGAATTTTTTCTTAAGGGGCTAATCACTGTACTGCTTACCCTAACATATTTCTGCTTGAGCGTAGAACTTGCTCAACAATTACGCGAAAGCAAAAATCACATTTTGCGCTCGTAATACAAACAATATTTTTCCTTAATACATTATTAACTATTTTCGTACGATCCATTCAACTTTTTCTGTTTTGCACTTATTGTTAAGGTAAACAAACCCGAGACTAACTACAATTATTATTTCCGCTTGCTGCCAGGGCAACTGTACCTATATATTTGAAAGAAGATTTTTCGTTTCTTTATTTTGCTTTCCCATTTTGAAAATTTTAAAAATTTCGGAGACTTGTATTCGTGCAAAAATTTTTATTTTTTTTTTGTGTATTTTTGCGTTTTATGTCGATATAAATCAATACGAGCAAAAAAAAAATATCGGTTGGTCGGTCGGTAGATCGGTCTGTCCAGGAAATCTTGTGGGCACGATTACTTAAGAACGCTTTAAGCTAGAGACTTGAAATTTGGCATACAGGTATGCTACCAAAAGTTCTCGATCGGGATTGTTTTTGGTAAACATTGGGTTGCGGCAAGGGGGCAAATGGGGAAAAATACATTTCTTTTAGAAAAATTTGAAAATTTGTATATATGGGTTTTTAAGGTTGCTGAAATTGAATCTGATAAAAAAAACTTTTCTAATTCCACCCCCGAGTGGGGTGAGGGGGTAAATATTCTTCAAAATTGGTTTGGACTTTTTGGGGTCGACGAATATGAATCTGATAATACTTTTTTCTAATTTCACCCCCTGAGGGGTGGGGGTAGTTTTCGTGAAAACTGGTGTATTGGGGTTTTTGAGGTTGCTGAAAGTGAATCTGATAATAATTTTTCTAAATCCACCCCCTGAGGAGTGGGGGGTAGTTTTCGTGAAAATTGTTATATTGGGGTTTTTGAGGCTGTTGAAAGTGAATCTGATAATAAAAAAATTCTAACTTTACCTCTAAAGGGGCAGAGGATAATTTTCGTGAAAATTGGTATATTAAGGTTTTTATGGTTGCTGAAAGTGAATCTGATAATAAAAAATCCATTTTACGGGCGGAGGTGAAAAATGGGAAAGCTCTTTTACTGGGCAGTGTATTTTGTATTGAGTACGAGCGCAAAATGTCATTTTCGCTTTAGCGATAATCATACAGTAATATCTAATATAAAAATTACTATTTTATACCTTGAGTTACCTTTTCACGTGCCTACTCGCATTTTTAATTTACTCCCATATTAAAAAACTCCCACTGTGCACGGTGGCGCAATCAATTTGCCAGAGAGACGCGTTGTGTTGCCATGGTTACTATGAAAAGCATGGCATGCTTGTTTTCAGGATACTTTCAGATCAGGTAAGAGTACGTATACTATTACAAGGGGGCAATTCCGGTGTAACCGATGTAAAATTTTTATCACTACCCCTGCCACAATAAAGTAGGCACCGAGTTATCAATGTAGGACTCATTTACCCGCTCTCATTAGGAGACGTCTATAAAGTATGTCGCGCTTTTTTAGCCATTTATAACCCCCTCTTCCTTGTCACAAAATGACATACTGTCACAGACCCCATTAACAAAAAAAAAACACGAAATTTTAATCACTTTTTTCTCGAAACCCCTCTCCCCCATGTAGCGCAATAAAATAATTTTATCCAATACATACAGATAATAAGACAATTACCAGCTTTATTTTAAATAATAACTCCCGCGTGGCTTTTACTTTATTGAGGGAATAATATTTATTTTACCCACTCAACTGTCACTTGTCAAATTATTTTCTTGTAAATGTCATTAAAATTTTTAATAAAAATATGAATTCCTAAGCTATTTATTGGATAAAACCTTGTATGGCACTCATGGGTAAACCGATATTGCCCTCTCAAAAATTAACCTGCTTGGCTAACGCCTCGCAGGTTAATTTTCTCATGGGCAATATCTTACTTTACCCACTAGTACCATAAATAACTATTAAGCCTTACAAGCATCTTCACTATAAACGCTGAGAGATAGCCCCAGATAGTGCCTTCTTTATCTGAGTTTATGTGACTTTTTATACATACAGTGATGTAAAAATATAAATCAGCTGGAATTGCCCAAAATTTAAATCATCAGGAAAAAATACTCCACATTATTAATTTTCAAATATTCAGGTTTATTTTGCCATCTCTTTTTTTTATCATGCTTGCTGGCTTCAATTTAATCAGCATTTCTGTAAAATTGCATAATATTACAGGTCGAACTAGGGTTTCACAGGTGTTGAGAAATTGAAGTTCTCGTCTAAATTGTCATAAGACATAAAAGTCTTAATTTAAGACATTAGTTTGACGCGTGGAAACAACAACAACAACAACTTAGTAGGCCGGACAAGTTTTATTATTGACAATATTTTTTTAATTTTTATAACCTGCGCACTTAAGGTTAGTTTATGCAAAAATTAACTAATTTAACGAGAAATATAAGTAATTATAGGTCTATACTGCGATTGCTTGGTGTTAATTAAGGAAGTAACTGGACAACTCCATCAGAATTGACGTGAAAACGTTGCTAGGCGACAAATGGAGTTACTGCTTTCTAGCGTAATAGGGCAGAGTAGATCTAAAATTATATTATTATACTTATATTTCTCGTTGGCTTCGTTAAATTTTGAATAAACCAACCTTTACTTAAAACTTTTAAGTGCTAAGCAAGAGCTTAGTCTAGTAAGTCTAGTCTAAGTCTAGTATTTTTTAATTATAAAACGGTTAAGATTCAACTAGTCGATCAGATTTTTGAAATTACATATTTAGACATTAGTTGTCTTAGGGAACATTCAAGTATTACGTAACGCAAATTGTGGACTCCCCCCGTACGCTATTTTCTTATAGCATTTACAGTAATCGGAATAAACTCAGTTATGACTCATCAACGTTGAAAATAAACACAGAAACATAGGCTTACGGAATAATTTTGCCGAATTATGAGGGACATTTTTATGAAGGTCACTAAATCGAAACATTTGACGACTAATTTGTTACACAAAACAATATTGACTATACATATTAACTATAAATATGTATATATATATCGGTGTTTTTCGAAGAAAAACCCGATATTCGATTTTTATCTTTTAAGAATACGAAAGTTTTTAATTTTTATTTATCGATAACTTTTTTTCCCACCTAACTCGTGTAAATGGAATCATTAAAAAAAGTTAAGATAAAAAGAAATAAAAATGTAAATATTTAAAACCTCGCGTCAAGGCTAGAATCGACGCGGCGCCTATGCGAGCACTGGAAATTCGCCGATGACTGACTATTAACATGGGCGTAACACTCCAAAATTACCCCCCAGACCCCCCCCCTACCTAGGATCGTTAGGTAATACTTGAACGTTCTCTTAATTGGATACTACGTAAAGAAATCTTTAAAAAGCCCTGAAAATTTTATCAAAAAAAGCTTAAAATGACCCGTGCAAATTGCATTGCACTTAAGTGGCAAGTGCACTTGTCTAGAAATGTTTGTATGTATGTATGTTTGTTTTTAACCTCGTACTATTCTACTTAATTAAGCATACCCTAAGTCCAGGACTTGTGTGGGCTAGTAGTAGAGGGAACCACCGGCTTTAATTGACTTTCGAACCAATTTATCTAGGGAGTACGCCTTAGCCAAATTTCAATTATTAATTAACTGAAAAAGGCAATCGGCGCCAGTGAGGTTTGAACTCACTATCATTGGCTCAGTGTCAATGCTATATCGATGCCTTAGACTGCTGAGCCAATTCTCCCATAAAATGTACGGCTGGCTTTAGAGTACACAACCCCCACACTAGGTAACTTTTGCGAGTCTATAGGTAGATTTAATAGAAATGGTTTCATTGAAATCACACGAATCAGTGACTGTTCATTAATTCTATTGAATCCAGTTAACACACTGAAATTGAAAAGTAAAACCAGACAATGCGTTCTAACAAATATTTACTTTATCACAACAACAAAACACAACTACAATGATGTGTCTAAGTTTCATTCGAAACGACAGCGATATGGCTCCGCCAGACGCCACGTGGCTTCCTGTGTGTTCATGTCGCCATAAACGCAGATAGGAATTTACATTTCCGAGCAAAACCACGCTATACACCGAGAAAAATGTGCACGGTGTTTGCAGTCTTTTGTAGGAAAATAAAGGGGGTGATTCTGCATCACAAAACATGAAAAACCAACATAGGCACATGGGTCCGGAAACGAAGCCTAAAAGAGTTATGATCGTTTAAAATTGTACTAAAAAATAAGGTTTTTAATGATTATTGCAGGTATACATTGTATACCAGTACTGGTATACATGCAATACGTATTAATAACTGCAATTGGTTTATTTTAATTTATTTTTTTGAAAACTTTGGATAATAAAAAGTCCAAACCTATGGTCCAAATTTTAAGTCTTTAGCTCGAAGCGTTTTTGAGTTATCGTGGTCACAATTTTCTCGGACAGACTGACTGACAGTAACAACTTTAAGGTATATAATTCCATGTTTAAGATTATTCTAAAACATGATAACGTTATATTCAATACATTATTAAAATTGTAGATTCATATTGTTACATCGGCACTTAGTGCTACTAAGAGTGAGGATGTATTAAAATCTTCGCCGAAAAGTCAAAATCTTTGACCACGTTTTTTTCACATTTCTCGACGTTTTAGACCATTCCGAGTCGAAATCAGTAATAAAAATTTTTGCGTCAGTCTGTCTGCCTGTCTGTGTGGGTGTGAATTCTCTAACTCCATTTCTACTTGAGATATCGACTTGCAGTTTTTTGCATATTGTTTCTTATCGTATTCCGAAGAGCTGATTAGATTTTGGGGGTAAACGATTGGGGGTAAGGGGGTAAAAATAGGGTAAAACTCCTATTTTTAGCGTTTTTTGTTTATAAATAAGGCAATTATTATTGTATTTTCTTAATTTAGCACTTATATAAAAGGTAATTTTAAATTGGTCAGAAAATGTTATAAACAACGTTGTCCTAAAACGCATTGTTTTCGAGATATTGGCGTTTAAAGCAGTAAAAGGTTTTTTAGCATATCTCACATATTTATAACCCGATTTCAAAAAATTATATTTCAAATAAAAGCTCTTTTTAAGCCCTATAAAAAATGTTATATACAGTTTTTTGCTAGAATATAATGTTTTAAAGATACAGAATTTAAAATCAAACAAAACACCTAGTTTGAAATTTGAAAACTAGATGGCTCTAGTGTACAATAATGCCGATGTTTTGACAGGGTGCTTGCAACGTTTCATCTAGTTAATAATAAAACGTAAAGAAAATATTTTTTTGATTTTTTTTGACTAACGCAAGACTTTCCTCGGGTGAAATACAGTGCGGTCCAAAAGTCACCCCCCTTTTAACTTTTGAACGAGTTGAGATATCGACTTCAAATTTAGAAATCCTAAATAAGACAACTTAAACTATCTTTTAGCATATATTTGATATTTTCAGATCTTAAAATGTGGGCAGGGGGGCATGGGGGGACATTTTTTTAAATGGAAAGGGGGGTCGTGTGATACATCATTTTAAAGCTTATAAAATTCTCTATTTAAACTAATATTTTTAAAAATGTTTTTTAAGGTTTTGATTTTTCAATTTTTTGTGCTAAAACATTTGATTTTTTAAGTTTTTTTTATACATTTTTATTTATGTCAACTAAAATTAGTTTAAAAGTATAATTAACATTTTTTTATGATGAAATTAGGCATTTTTAAAAAATTATTTGTTTTTTTTAGAGGAATTTTGACATTAATACCCATTTTCAACCCCATTTAAACCAATTTTTTTTTTTTTTATTTAAAAATATGGAGTTAAATGGAGAATTTTATAAGCTTTAAAATGATGTATTACACGACCCCACTTTCCATTTAAAAAAATGTGCCCCCATGCCCCCCTGCCCACATTTTAAGAGCTGAAAGTATTAAATATATGCTAAAAGATAGTTTAGGTTATCTTATATAAAAGTTCCAAATTTGAATTCGATATCTCAACTGGTTCAAAAGTTAATAGGGGGGGGGGGGGGTGACTTTTGGACCGCTCTGTATGTAAAAGCCGTTTCGTGAAAACTGTCTACCTGTTGATTTGTCCGGAAAATTTGTGACCGCGATAATTTAATAACGATTTGGGCTTTTGGACATACATGAAGATATGACGTTCCTTATCCAAAGTTCTTAGCTGAGATTGTTTTTGGTAAAAATCATGCCGGACTAGGGCATCAAAAGGGGTAAAAACTGTTTTTTTTTTTTCGTTTTTCGAAAAAAAAAAACATTTAAAAAATCCGATTAACGAAAAAACAAACGAAAAAAGTCCAAACCTGCATTTCTCTCTGTCAGTTCGTCTGTCTTTCAATCTGTCTAAAACAATAACAGTGACCAGGATAACTCGAGAACGCTTTGAGCTAAAGACATTAATTCCCTATCCAAAATTTTCAAAAAATTTATTAAAATAATATTTATTACCAAGGGACTAAACTGGCTGTTTTAGTCCCGCTGCATTAGTGTTTACTGAGCAAGCGTAGCGAGTGAGGGAAACAGAAATGCAAGGGACTAAAACAGCCAAGTTTAGTCCTGATGTATATACACTATTTTTTGCAGGACCAAACATAATTTAGTAGATATAATTAAAATTAAAAACCACGCGTCTAAAATCGGTTGTTTTATTTTCGTAATTTAATCAAGATGCCTGTAAATTGCGAAAAGTCAGTTTCATGGCTATCGCTATTTCAGTTGTTTTTTAATATGGTTGACACAAACGTCAAAAAAATGGACGAATGATAAATTTTAAGTTATGTATAAATTGTTATAACAATGTTATTTTTAAAGGTTTTCTTTGTTAAAATCAAATAAATTGGTTTGAATCACTAATTTATTACAAAACACCACCAAACCTAATTTTTGAACCAACAAAGCACATAGTTAGTATAATATTTTAATATTATCAAGGTTGCCGTGATTTTTATTCCCTAGGGAGAAAAACGGCAAGTTTAGTCCCGAAAATGAAAGCGTAAAATTAGGTTTTAGTCTTGGTCGTGCAAAAAATAATTTTTGAAGTTAAATTAACTTTTTATGAAATTACATATTTTTAAATGTAATATTTTTTCCCTACCAACCACATCAAAAAGTTGGTTAATTGAAGAAAGATTTGAATAATTTTCCAAAAAAACAAATGGTGACTAAAAAAGCTTTTCAGCAAAAGCTGAGCTGATGAGCATTTTTTAGTCATCTCTTGATTTCTAAGATAAAAACCTGGAAATTGTTAATCAAACGAAAAACTGGAAAAATTGTACAATAAAGTGCATTCCAACGAACTAATAACTCTTCTTTCTAGAATACGCATACCGTTAAAATATCGCCAACATCTCGGATTGTTTGTAAACAAATAGTAGGTATATTCAGGCCTGAACAATAACAGTTACCAGTAACTGATATTGTTGTCTCTGTTAAAACAAAGATGTGCGAGTAAGACAGACGAATGTTTATGTTGCCGACGTTTTTGTCAGTTTTAACGAATGAAATGCCTATTCTAGGGAGAAGAGTTATTAGTTCGTTGTTTGCAGCAGCTACGGTCCTGATATCTGTAAAATTAATTTTATAGAAACGTTATACAGATTCTTTTCATGAGAAAATTATTAATATCGTTAGTAGCTAAAAATAACTTATTACAAAAGAATCCTACCTTTTATTAAAAATGCCAAAATTCTTTTTGTATAGTAAACCGAACATAATAAAACTAAGATATAAGATGCTATAATTTTATATGAGCATTAGAGTGGAAAGAAAAATAAAAAAATGATATTGGGAATGGAGATTTCTCCCGTTAGATTAGACAGGGACAAAAGTTCTACCCAAAAAGGATAGAAGACATACATACACTCCCACTTCCACACAACCAAACAAATTCTGTATTTGTTCTTTGTTGAACAAATACAATATTTACTTGGTCGGCCGAAAAGTGTAACTATATTATTTTTATTAAAGAAATTACTGGCGCCATCTAAATTTTAGTAGAATTATCTTATTCTACAGATTCACATTAGCTATGTTCGTTCGTGCCGCTCAGTGCTACACTTTCCGGCCAACCAAATAAATACTGTATTTGTTGTATGAAAAACAAATACAGTATTTATTTGGTTGGCTGGAAAGTGTAGCACAAATGAAATAGAGATAGGGTAGACGTCTTTTGTTTCATAATTCTAGTTGTAGAGAGCCCTATACAATTTATATACATGTATATGTAGTATGCTGTACTGATAAGTGAAAATACCTTACCCCTACGATGGTTTTTTTACCCCTCTTTTCTCTAATCTAAAATCGTGCTTATTGTTTGTTTTTAATTTATAAAATATAATTTATTTGTGGATTAATACGTTATAATTAAGAGGTATGTGTATTAAATATAAATTATATTCTCTCCCTAAATATCAATTCGTGATACTAGGTTAGGTACCGGTGTTTTTTTTTTCAAATTTTACTCGTATTAATCCCAATTTTTGGAAAATGCAACTCCTGCTAAAGCAGTCGTTGCATTTTCGTCATTGGGATTAATATTCGTAAAATTTATGTAAAAAACCACCGTTACCTAACTTATGATATTACCCCTGATAATGTTAATGATAAATCTGTACCGTGTGTGTCAAAAGTCCGCCCCCCTTTGACTTTTGAATGGATCAAACTTAAAATTTGGAACAAGTAGATAACATAACCCAAATAATTTGTTGGTATATATTTGATATGGTAGGAGGCACAATGAAGGCAGTGTCTCTCTAGGGGATTTGTTAAACGGAAAGTGGGGGCGTGTGTTACATTATTTTAAAACTAATACAATTGTGTTTGATGATACATTTTTATTTTTTTCAACATTTTTGGAGGTGGTTCAAAATGTGAATTTTCGTCAAAATTTCTTTGAAACAAACAATTTTTTGTTAAATAATTAATTTTATGATAAATGAACGTAAATTATACTTTTAAACCAATTTTAAATGAAATAAATAAAAATGTGGAAAAATTTTAAATTAAATGATCAAAAATAAAATTTAATAGGCTTTAAAATAAAAAATCACATGACCCCCTGACCACATTAAAAGCTAAAAATATTAAATGTATTCCAAAGGATAGTTTAAGTTGCTATTTACGTGTTTTAAATTTGAAGTCTATATCTTAACTGGTTCAAAAGTTTTTGTCTGTTCTTCCAGAAGATTTTTCATACTTCACAAAGTACTGCGGCTTGGTATGCACGTGAGAAACCCGGTTTTGGGGATAATAAAACCCTAAGACCCCAAAAAAAGGGGCCTGTGAGACAAAAAAATGAATAAAAAATCATTTAAAAAATTGGCGAAGGCGCCACCATTGCAAACCGTATGGACTTAAATATAAGCTTTTCTGTTGAAAAACAGGCTTAACATCTAGTATTGTAATAAGGTTAAAAAAATCCGTGAAGATATATAATGCTACGAATTTCATTATATACTATTCACAGTAAATGGTATATTGAGTTTTCCCAATTATTTTCAAAAAAAAAATAAATAAATAAATAAAAAAATACATTTTTTTTTAAGTTTAACCCCCATTACTTTTCTGTTTTTGAAGGGATTACTTTGAAAAACAATAGGGATCTTCTCCTCATAGAACTTGATTTTTCCTGAAAATTTGGAGTCGATCGGTGCATTCGTTCTTGAGTTATCGTGTTTCCAAGAAACGTGACATCAGACGGCAGACGGAAATTTTCAAAATTTCTTATTTTTTCATGAAACACATTCGTATCCATGAATTTTTTGTCTACGACGTTTTTTGGTGATTTTGGGAAATTCGAAACTACCGTATAATACTGTTCTAGCGCAGGCGCTGTGAATAGTATAATAATACTAAGAACTTGCGTAATTAGTGCGTAATATACTATTTCTATGACCTTTGGGTCCATGAAACATTAAGAAACTTCCGATTTTTGTTAGAGACAAAAGTCAAAAACTTGAGACTAAGAAAGGTCATCTACCTCACAAACTTTAAACTCGATTGTTGAAGAAAGATTAGGGATTGTATAGATTTTTTTCGGGACGGTAACGACTTGTTTACTGACGTTAAAAACTTGTTAGGAACGGCAAAAATTAAATAAGGATGGCAGTTTTCATGGGAGGATTAGTGTAGTGGACTACCGCGTCGTACTTGACGAGTTTACTACCCAAATAGCGTGAGTTCGATTCTCACCGGCGCCGATTTGCCTTTTTCAGTTAATTATTGAAATTTGGCAAAGGCGTAAGTGAAGCGGACACTCCCTATAAATTGGTTCGAAAGTCAATTAAAGCCGGTGGTTCCCTCTACTACTAGCCCACACAAGTCCTGGACTTAGGGGATGCTTAATTAAGTAGAATAGTACGAGGTTAAACAAAAAATGTATAAAATGTAAAAGCTGCCTGTCCTATTAAGCTGGAAATAACGCCCTTAATAAACTAAAAATTGTGCTTTTTAGACCCAGTCTTATGGGTCTAAATAAAATTTTATTTGCTACCTGTTAGAAGAAACATTATAGAATCAATAACATTCATGTTTTTTTATTTCTTATAAATAAATAAATAAACTCATTCAATATTTATTTTTAATGGTGGAAAAGTTTTTGTTTTATTAGCTCGTGTATTTGGATTCCCAAGGGCATTAAATTACAAACAATTTCTTTTATACATTTATTAAAGTCCTCGCAGCTTCACAGCAGAGGAGTATTATACGTTTACTTGGGACCCAGAATCAAAAAATGCAAAAAAGCAAAATCATATATGATTTTTTTTATATAAAACTGAAGTTTTACATACGCGTAACCCAAAAAAACAACCACCACATTTGTTGATAGCTCACAAAGCACCGTGTCTATCATGACAACAGCAGTTCAGCCATTTTGATATTTTAATCTGAGGCGCCATCTAGCGGAAATTAATGATTTATAATGCAGACCAGTAATAATTAGGTTACTGGTCTCTATTTTTCATTACAGGTCAGGTTCAGGCGTGAAAAAAGTGGGACAAGAAATCACGTACTTCCTAAGCTTTATTAATGCATGTAATATACAGGGTGATCCATAACTGGCATGCCAAAATTTAAGAGGTGATTCTAGATCCAAAAATATAAAAAAAGTTCCTATAAAGGTTGGTCCGGAAATGAGCCCTAAGGGATCTAGGGCCCTTTAAAATTGTAATAAAAATAAGGTTTTTAATTAATAACTCGGGTACCGTTTAAGCTAGAGCGGCGAGCTTTTGCATGTGTACTAGTATTAATAAGGGCAATAAGTTTATGTTAATTTATTTTTTTAATTTATCCAGAGGCGTGCCCAGACGGACAAAATATATGAGGCTTAAAACATTTTTGCCCCAAACTTTTCTATGTGTATGTTTTTTGGATTTGTTGTAAAAAATATAGATTTCTAGAGTAAAAATACATATAAAATATCATACAGTGTAACACTGTAGGGGCAACCGTTATCAAAAAAAAAATGCAATTAAGAGGAAGTAACATTTTGTGCCACCAAAAACGTTACTTTTTAAAAGGCTATTACTCCCTTAATATTAAATTTAGGTGTTTTGATGTATAATACTTTTTTGCTCAGTTTTAAATGAAGAATCACCCTGCAGCATTAAAATTTTATTGATGCTTTTTTTTGTTCCCCATTCAATACGTCATCTTCGAAGGGCCGTAGCTCCCTTAGGGCTCATTTCCGGACCAACCTTTATAGAAACTTTTTTTCATATTTTTGGATGTAGAATCACCTCTTAAATTTCGGTACGCGAGTTCTGGAACACCCTGTATGTATTACATATACAGTTGCGAATAAAATACATTACATGGCAGGTTTTGTTGAATATCGAATATTAATTGGATTTGTACCGTATATATTTACATAGGGTTAAATTCAGGTACCCTAGGGTAAAATACAATGGATTTGCTAAAGACAAAGATCAATATATATTCCACAAAATTTACAAGGACCGGTTAAGCCCTTTTTATACCGTCATGGACTTTAGAACAACTTAAATAACATAAACCAAGTTATTTTTTGGTATATATTTAATATCTTTAGAGGTCGCAGTGGCGGTAGCGTTCAAGGAGTAAATTTTAACTTCATGGTATCAAAGCCTTTAATAAAAATAAATAAAAAAATAAAAATTATATCGTAAAAAAACAACTTGATAATGTTTAAAATTAGGTATTACACGACTACCTTTTTATTATTTCACTCTGCCCCTAAATATATTAAATTTATTTCCAAAAAAAACTACTTTGGGTTATTTTCTTCACGTGTTCCAAAGTTTAAGTTGATATCCTAAGCAGTTCAAAAGTTAAAGGGGGCGGACTTCAAGCACACACTGAATTAAAGGATAAATAAAAAATAGATCGCTTTGTTTTAGCTTAAAGACCAAACGACAAACCAACCGACCGATATTTTTTTAGTTAAAATCACTTTTTTTCGGGCTAAAAACGTCATACAGTGCAAAAGTAAGCACTAAAGTAAAATCGTAAAATTTTTTTTTTATATAAATTATATAAATGCAAAATTACTCTAGTATACTTTAGATTTGGTATTTCCGACTATTTCGGCTATTTCCTATCCCAGGGTTCCCACCAATCCTGGAAAACCTTGAAAACCTGGAAAACGCATGGAATTTAGATTTCCACCTGGAATTTAACATTTTTTTACCCGGAATTTTGTAATAGCACCTGGAATTTAACATATAATTTGTTTAAGAAAAATTAAATACCCTTATCACAAAAATTAAAGGATATAAAAAAACATCCTAAATTTTTAGGTGATTTTAAAAGCCTGTAACTTGGCAAAAAATGGTCGTAGAGCAATGATAAAATAGTATATTACGCACCGAGTACGCGAACCTAGTTTTTAGTACACGAGAGTGTTTTTTTTCTTACGAGGCACGGCCGAGTAAGCAAAGTACTTTTTTGTTTTTTTTTTTTTTCAACCTCAAAGTATCCCAAAAAAAAACCCAAAGAAACCCTCAAACGTTCAAACCATATTTTTTTTTCATTGTGATCCGAATGATTGAAATTTCACTTTTGCTAAAAATCAATTAAAGGATAAATTTTTCTTGTTTTTTTGTTCATTTTTTGAAGAATTTTATTTTACAAAATTAACTTTGCTACGAGGAATATCAATTACAATCAATTACCCAAAATGATTTTTTTTTTCGAAAAAAAAAATCGAAAAAATTTTTTTTTTTATTTTTTTGTTACTTTAATATTATTATATACTAAAACTATTTTACTATACCTGGAATTTTAATAATTTTTACCTGGAAAACCTGGAATTTGAATGTCAATTTTTGGTGGGAACCCCATCCACACCTATATGTAATATTACATTTCGTAATGTAGGTATAGTCCGTCCAATTATGCAAGATAGTAGTTTAAAATTCCCACGATTTTTATGCTACATCATTGGTTAAAAACTCGTACCTTTTAACATATAAAATATTGTCATATTTTTTGTCTATGACAATGATTGACGGTCGTTAAAGCTAATAAAAGAAGAGAAAGTTACATAAAAATGGTTATACTTAATGTTATTTTGTATGGTATTGAAAAAGGTACTTTTTTGGTTTATTCTTCATACACTCACATTAAATTAGCACTTTCTACATATTGTACAAACGTAAATTATATTGAACACAAGAAACACGTCAAATTTGTAGGTTACAATTACAACTTAGGCCTATCCAGAGGGTCGCATAAAAACCATTACAAGATACATAACGACACATCAAGCCAATCCTGGCATCGCATTCTTATGTACTATGCTTTTTATGCGAGTCTTTGGATATGCCCTTTCCAGGAAAACAGTACCGACATCTGTTAAATTTTGAATACACTACGATTTATGCATAGTTATGCGATTTATGCGCTCTGTGGTGTAAAACAGGCCGCGTCTCTTACTATCTTGCATAACTGGACGGAGTATAGTTTTAAACGATAAACTGTCATTGCTAAATTATGATAACCGTGAATGTAATTTTGCACAGACAGATACAAGAAGTGGTTTTGACAAAATCAAATTTTACATTTCCAATATGCCCTTATTGCGTCCCTGTTTGTAAATATGGCAAATTATTTTTATGCTCTTTTCATGAGACATATTGGAAAACATATTATGTTACAAAAATAAATTATTATCTCATATTACATAGAAATTTAATTTGCATAGAAAGATGCTTTGAGTAAGATTAAATGTTATTATCTTCTCCACATTCCAAAAATTATTTGACGGGGTGTCCCAAACTTTCTGCCCCACGCAATGTTTCCGTTATTTTAAAAGATAAAAATTTAATAAAAACAAAAAATCCTAGATATGACCAAAGGAATATAGGGGTATATCTTGATAGGAATTTTCACGACAATATTGAAAACATTGAAAAATATTTACCCCCTCGCCTCTGCGGGGATGGATTTAGAACATTTTTATTATCAGATTCACTTTTAGCAACCTTAAAAACCCCTATATAGCAATTTTCAAATTTTTGTAAAAAAAATGTGTTTTTTCCCAATGTTCACCAAAAACAATTCCGAGCTTGAGCTTTTGGTAACATACCAGCGTTCTTAAGTTATCGTGTACACAAGATTTCCTGGATAGACCGGTCGACCGATCGACCAACCGAGCGACAATATTTTTTTTGCTTGAAATTAATTTATATCGACATAAAACGTAAAAATACGCAAAAAAAATTTTTGCACTCATACAAGGCTCTCCCGAAATTTTAAATAATTTTAAAATGAGAAAGCAAAATAGCCTAGAAGTTACTTTTTAATGAAAAAAAAAATAAAAGTGTTTTTGACAGGTAAAACATATCAATTTCGAAACTTTTCTAACAATAACATTTGCTATAATGCCCTGCTAAGATAAGTTGTTCTATCTACAAAAATTCACTTTTTAAGATAAGCACACCATTGTATTGCATTACACTAGCCGCATGTGCCTGGTAAAGAGAAATGTCCTATCTAAAACCCAAGTCCTGAAAATTAGACTATTTATATTTGTTTTATGTGGAAAATTTTCAATCTTTTCTAGTAAAATTGTCCTAAGTGTACCGATCTTAGTAATTTAATTGGACGTGCGGAAAGATCACTCCTTCCGCACGCATATGGGTGTGGCAAGAAAGCCTTTTCCGCACGCATAAATATTGTTTAATTTCTTAATCAAATAATGCCTTATGGTAAAATCACAAAATTTATCATTTTCTCTTGGTATTCTAATAAAAGTCCAGAGAACCAAGTTTAGCGGCATTTAAAAGATTTTCAGTGTTCCGTAATATTTGAGTGATCCCTTAATCAAGTTATCCGGATCCGAGTTATCCAATATTTCTCTAAAAATTTGGTTGGTATTAGAGCCAAATTAAGCCGGTTTTAAGTGAAATTGCGTTAAAATGATTAGATTTATCTTAATTATCCGGCTTACCCGGCATTATTCGAGCGTAAAATTGAAACGGGACTACCTCAGAAATGCAAAAAGTTTCATCAAATTCCGTTTATTCGTTCCAAAGTTATGAGGGAACAAACATAAAAAAAAACAAAGTCACACGTCGAATTGATAACCTCCTCCTTTTTGGAAGTCGGTTAATAAAAAGTGCAGATAGTTTAGCTTTTACTAGGACTAACTGTCCTATGTACAAATGAAACTTCTCGTGTCACTTGATGACTAACAAAAATAAATATTTTTTCAAAGCATATCACGTATTTTTCATTTTAAATAAAGCAGAAATAAACGCGATATTTATTTAAACGTGTTTTTAAAAAGTACAAAAACAATAAAACTGGCCATATCTCAAAACATCTAATTTTCAGATATGACAACTTGTCTTAGCAGGGCAGTACAGTATTCGACCGAAGAAATTTAAAGCAAAATATTCAATTTGACAAAGCGGAAAGCCTTTACGTGTTTAGTTCAAAGAATAAAAAGGCAAAGAGAAAACGTAATCATAAACTCTTTGAAGGTTACAATACAATAAGATATATTTTCTCTCTTGCTTTTAACTCTTTTTTTTGGCAGAAACATTATTCGAGTTTGTTTAAACCATTTTTTAAAGACCTATATGGCAAATAAAAACAAAACAATCTGTATATTATACCCGGTGTTTTTTTTTAACCTGAAACTTTCAAATATCTTGAATACTAGAGGAAATGCTCCTAATTTCGGATGGTTTCCAAATTTCGGATAGTAGTGTATTTAAGATACTGTCTGCAAAGGTATACAGAAACTTACTTTTATGTGAAGCCAAAAGTCAAACTAAATCCGTCCTGTAATATGATAACGGTAGAGCTTCTCCCCTTCAAATGGCAGCACAATTCGTTTATATTGCAAATGGCAGTTTTGTGCTCAGTTGCATTATTATGCTTGTTTATTTTATAAATAATCGTTATAAAAGTTCGTGATTCTGTCTTGGGTAAGTTATGATGTTAGTTAAGTTGATCCACTATTCTTAATTAAGCAATTTGAAAACGTAAACATTCTACAAATTTCTAATCTAAAAAGCAGAAAGTTGCCTAATTTCGGATAGACCATTTTTGTGCATTTGATTCCCAATTTCGGATATCCGCAAGGTAATTATTATTCAGGATAACCAATTATTAATAGTAATTATTATTTTTATAATGATACAACAAACTAAGATAAACAATTTTGAAAAAACGAAAATTACCTAAGATACTAAGATATTCGAAATTGGGAATCTAAAATTATAGTTCCTATAGTATTTCGTAGAAAATCGCTTAATGATTAAATTACGTCTTAAATGTAAAGGAATAACAAGAAACATAAGCAATGGGATCCAGATCTACTCTTGAAAAAAATTTTTTTCGGATATGTCCGAAATTAGGAGCCCTTTTTCAAATACCCAAAAAATGCGCTGATTTTTTTTAACCGTGTTTTTTGGAAAAAATAAACTGTAATAAAATTGCTTTTATAATAAATCATGTTTCGCTATAATAAGTTGTATCTGGTTATATAAAAAAAATATCAAAAAGTAATACCGAGTATTAAATATTGAATACATTGTAAATGGTATCCGAAATTAGGCGACTTTCCTCTATGCATTTTAGAAAAAAAAAATATCGGACAAAATTTGTTTATTTTAATGGTGGAAACAAAATGGCGTATTTTCAAGCGAAAATTACCAGAGACCCCAAGGGGTAACCACCAAAACACTATACAACGCAACAACTGACCGAGTGACCCTAGAATTAAATCCTGAATCAAAATATGTAAAAATCAAGGAACTAACAACTCTTCTCTCTAGAATACGCATACCGTTAATATAAAGTATCGCCAACATCTCGGTTTGTTTGTAAACAAATAGTAGGTATATTCAGGCCTGAACAATAACAGTTACCAGTAACTGTTATGGCTGTCTCTGTTAGAACAAAGCTGTGCGAGTAAGACAGACAAATGTATATGTTGGCTACGTTTTTGTCAGTTTTTACAAATGAAATGCCTATTCTAGAGAGAAGAGTTATTAGTTCGTTGGTAAAAATATACAGGGTGTTCTATTTCAAAATCAAAAGTTAAGGTTTACGAACGAGCCACCAGGTGAGTGAAGAAACCCCACGAGTGTGTGAAATACACTTTCCAACGAGCTATGTACACTATTTTTCCTACGATCCCGAAAAAATATGAAGTTCTTATTTTAAAATTTTCTAATTTTTATTAATTTTTTAAAAGCAAAGCACAAAATAATAATAAATAGCATACAAATTTATATATGTAATCAAACAAAAAATATGATTTTCCTTTACCTTTAGTTTTCTTGGTTAATTATATTTTATATATAGTACTTAGCTGTTTAATGGGTTGCCTATATGCTTATCCTAAATGAAGGCAAACTTGACAGTTGCTAGTTAAATTAGACTTCTGTGGTTATGCTGCCATATAAGACAGTAAAATTGTACTGTTTTACATTTCATAAGAAAAATAGTGTGTATTTTAATGTATTTATAAAATGTAAGGTAACTAAATCAAAATTAGGTGATTTTTATAAAATCTAGACAGTAATGGTTAAAATAGTAACGTTATAACTATAGTTTCTATTTTAGACACGAAAAACAGAAATATTTGGAATAAAAAACATAAATTATATCAAAAAAGGCTGTTGTTAGAGGTGGAAAATGACTTATAAAACAAGGTGAGTAGAAACTACGAGGTAAATATCTAAATAAAATAAGGCAACCCTCCATACATACATATCACACTAGGGTGATATGAAAATATTAAACTATTGTGATATAAGGTGTTTTCTAAAGAACGAAAGAGTGTGTTAAATGTCATTTTCATAGAGGATCGTAGGAAAAGGTATTTTTTACAATATTCTTTTTTTACCCTCTACTTGAAGACAATACAGATTTATATTAAATTAAAAAGAGCTCATAAATCAAATAGTTTATAATTTAAAATATTATTCATTTATTCAAATTAAAAATAACTTTGACTGACAATACCATTGTTTAATTTTTTAAAAAGGTTTTATTGATTGTTAGATAATAAATAAAGTCCAAACCAAAAGTTATAATAAATAAATGAACATTTCATGTGTAATATTATATTCTGTATTATGAAAAAATACATATTTATTTTTAGTAAAATATAAAAAATTATATTTAATATAAATATAAATTTATAAATAAATATTTATTAAAAATTATTTTTTAGCATATATCCAATTTACTTAAATATGTATAGGTATATTTCTAAATATTTCTATTAAAAATAAAAAAATATATAAAATTCCATTACACAGGTCTACAAATACCGGGTCATGTCAGTTGTTGGAAAGCTGAGGGTCATTTCCCAAGTAGTTTGCTGCGTAGAATCCGAATCCGGGGTCAGAATTGGCCCATCACGTCAGGATTTTGTGATATTTGAGGTTATGTACCCGAGAAAAGGCGTTTTTCCTACTTTTGAGGTTATGCACAGGGTGCAAAATTTTTTTGTGGTCTGTCTCTCCAGTTGCATCATTTAGTACCACTCATACCCTTTAATTTAAGAGTTCAAGAGATCAATTACGATTTTTTTTCGAAAAGATATGACTATTCGAAGTTACGAAATATATCCCTTCGACGTCATTAGCATTTGCATTTTAAAAGCCTTTGAGACAATAATTTTTTATTGTGTAATTTCTCTTGAAAATTTTCACTTTGGGGTTTTTGAGGTCGCTGAGAACGAATATAAAGTCGGAAAATTAAAATTTGCAATTTCCAATATGGCGTATTCAAAATGGCGGATTAAGATTTGCAAAAAACATTTAAATATTGAAAAATGTTTCTAGTTTACATTATATAATTATATAATTGTTGGCGATAAAAATTCACTCAACATCACTCTTCATTTACGTTGGTCGGCTACTCATTTACGTTCCGATTTGATGATGTCGACTCAAGCGATTTTTCGTATAGTCATAACTTTGCGAAAAAAAATCGTGATTGATCTCTTGAACTCTTAAATTAAAGGGTAAGAGTGTTACTAAATGATTTAACTGGAGAGACAGACCACAACAATTTTTTGAACCCTGTACATAACCTCAAAAGTAGGAAAAAACGCCGTTTTTCGGGTACATAACCTCAAATATATCAAAATCCTGACGTGATGGGCCAATTCTGACCCCGGATTCGGATCCTACGCAGCAAATTACTTCGGAAATGACCCTTAGCTGTCCAACAACTAAACCATGTTGACCTGTGTTATAAATACCAATGTTAATCAATATTTTTTATTCACACATGATGCAGAAAATAACTCAAAAATATAATTTACTATTTAATGTCTATAACATTCTAAATGTTTTATCGCATTTTACGCGCAGCAATCATTGTTCAATGTTCAATGGAAAATGTTAAATGTTCTATTATCAAAAAAAAAAAAAAAACAACCAGTATTTAATACAAAAAAAAGGGTTACAGTTTGCATATGCATCAAATATCAACAAAAATAGGGCATTGTCATTTTAGGAAATTTATCTTGAGTTAAGATTATACATTACATACACCGAGAAAAAATATATTTGTGGCAAATATAATTGTAATCATTACAAATAAGAAATAGGGGACAAGAGTGTAGTTAAAACTGCAGAAATAAACTTAGTTTTCTAAGTATATTGGTGGTAAATAAACTATTATTAATATACATTTATCCAATACATACAGATAATGAGACAATTACCAGCTTTATTTTAAATAGATAAACTCAATAATAACCCCGCGTGGCTTTTACTTTATTGAGTGGATAATTATTTATTTTACCCACTCAACTGTCACTTGTCAAATTATTTTCTTGTAAATGTCATTAAAATTTTTAATAAAAATATGAATTCCTAAGCTATTTATTGGATAAAACCTTGTATGGCACTCATGGGTAAACCGATATTGCCCTCTCGAAAATTAACCTGCTTGGCTGACGCCTCGCAGGTTAATTTTCTCATGGGCAATATCTTACTTTACCCACTAGTACCATAAATAACTATTTTCTACGAGCTAGAGGAAAAGTGTAATTGCATTTGCAAAGTTCCACTTTTCCGCATTAATTTTCCGCACGTGCACTTGACTGCTTGACTGAACTCCGCTACGCGTCGTTCGGTTAACTGCAGTCGCGTGCGGAAAAGTACCACTTTTCGCACTTGTTAGGAAATAGCTATTTTCCTAACAAGTGCGGAAAGAGGCTCTTTTCCTAACAAGTGTGGCAAGAGGCTCTTTTCCGCACTCGATTGTATTTGCCTGAACGGCGCGTAGCGGAGTATTATAAATAAATATAAGAAGAATAACATTACGCGATTAAGAAATTAAACAATATTTTTTCGTGCGAAAAACGCCTACTTTCCATACGAATATGCGTGCGGAAAAGACATCTTTCCGCACGCTCGTAGAAAAATTATTATTTTCTATTTTTTGATTCTTATAAGTCCATAATCACACGCATTTTGCGTAGTAGTACTTTTTTTTCTTTCGGGTTGGCAAGAGAACAAAATAATATCGCTTGACGTTTTCCGTGCAAATGTCAAAGTCGCTTTAAAGTTAAATTTTCTACAACATGTTGTGTTTAGGTTATTTTTTACCTTGTTAAAATTGTGGCTTGGTTACTCGCAGTGAAAAAGAGAAGAGATGACTATAAAATATATCAAAATATCATTTGTTCTTAGATTTTAAACATGGTGTAAACTGTAATGCCAACTCAAAACAAAAATCCCTAAATCAGTCATCAATTTAAATGTAATTTTTTATAAATTTTAGAGCAAAATAAAAAAAATAGTAAAAAGCACTCGTTTCATAACACGTTTTTAGCCCATTTTTTTGGCTCGACCCAATTAAAAGGTTTAATTGTAATAATTAAGAAAAACGTGAAACGTGTTAGGGCATATCCACAGCCTCGCATAACAGGCGAATGCGATGCCCTCATTGGCTTGATTTGCCGTCATCAATATTGTAAGCCAATCACGGTATCGCATTCTTATGTATTATGCTTGTTATGCAAGGCTGTGAATAAGCACTTACTCCAGTATACACTTAGAAACATACGAACATTTGCTTATGTATACTGACATATACACGTGGCGGTTTGGTTCCTGCCAGTGTGTTTCTCTCCGCATACATATTGGCAGGGACCATATATCAACACTCCCATCCAACAAGGATGTAACTCAAGTTAAGCCCATTTTGAGTTATACTCATAGGTAAACGCCTTAAAAAAAGGTACACATCGTGATACTACTCAGATTTTTCCACAGGCCATTTTAACCAAAAGTTTACCTAAAAACACTAAAGTAAGAAATTCTAAACTTTAATATTATCAGAAACAAACAATAAATAAATAATAAACACTTATACAGTTAAATAGAGAATTTTATAAGCTTTCAAATGATGTATCACGTGGCTACCTTCCATTTCAATTATTTGCCAACCCTTAAGTAAAAAAAAATATGTTTTAGAAATTTAGCTGTCGTGAAGAATGACAATATGAGTTACGGCTTTGTTGCTTGGGGCTATCGAAATCAAAATACATCAAAATCTGTAAAACTTTTTTTCGACACGACAATACTTTCTTCTTTCCGAGGTCGCTCTAAAGTAAAAAAAAAAACAGGTACCTACTATGTTTTTGAATGTAGTTGTTACGCGAGTTCCTGCGGTTTAAGGTTTTAACTCGGGTTTTAAGTGTTAATTGGGTTTACCTTCTTTGACAGCGGACTTACGCTACAGAATTTAAAAGCTTTGTAAAAGGTTCCATAATTCGGTTAATTTTTTAGATTTCGCCTTTACGAGTAAAATATTTAAATAGCAGAGATTGTCTGTCAAAGAAATTACAGAGGCCTGCATAAAATTAGTTTTTTGAAAGTTTATAATTGATTTATCTACGTTCTATTTCGTATTAAGCACATATTTGGGTTTATTAATCATAGGCGTAACGAGGGGGGGCTTAGGGGGGCTTAGCCCCCCCCACATTTTTCTAAGCCCCCCCAAATCAAACTATAAAAGTCTCACAGACAGACAAACTTAAAAACTTGACTATTTTTTTAGGGGCTCAAGCCCCCCCCAAAATTTCTACCTGGTTACGCCTCTGTTATTAATGTTCACATTACAAGACTGCAAAATGCCCCCAAGTCCGGGTAGCAAGGTATCGTCATGAAGACGTCGCTTTTTGGTCCATATTGGTCCCCTACGTCATTTGGCCGAATTAAGACGTCTTCAGGACGTCTATTTTTAGACAGACCAGAGACGTCTTTGAAAGACGTCTCAAAGACGTCCTAAAAATGACCCTTCGGTCATTTGGCTGTGACATTTTATGGTACCTGCGACGTGTTTAGTACGTCACGTTATAAGTATATTCGTCATTAATATAACGTAAAAGCGACGTCTTGAAGACGATACCTGGCTACCTGTGATGTGTCTGACGTCGTAGACGGTATTCTAGAAGCTATGACGTCAGAAACGTGGAAGCAATTTATTTTCTATTCCCACGTTAACGTGGAACTAGAAACGGCGAAAAAAAACATATTTTGGGCAATAACTGGGAAAGAAAACGCAATATACTTACCACTTCACAGTTTATTGTACACAGAAAAAAAGGTTATCTTGGCAGAAGATAATAAATTATCTTGGATTTATATTATCTTAAATCGAGGTAATAATATTCTTGTATCATGTATCCTCGGTTTAAAATTATCTGTGACTTTGGTTTCCTTTAATTATTCTCTTGGTAGAAAAATCCTTGTGTCAAGGATTTTTTTTCTTAAATGCATGACATTTAAAATAGTAACAGGGAATCAAGGGTTGTTATCTTGACTCAAAGCCCCTGTTGTCTTACGGTAAAGAGTTTGCCGGCCTCGCCCCACGCAGTAGTTCAAGATATGCGCGGGAGAGAAGTTAGGTTTATTTTTTTTGCCGTCAGTTGTCTTTAAAGGTGTATCATTGTTTTTATCTGCTTTAAAATGTTACCCTCAAACGATGGGGATTTTCAAATTTACTTAAAAAAATCACGGGTAAGTAGCTTTAAATAATTTATACCTAAAAGCGCCATTTTGCAATGGCGTTGCACAAGTTTTTCTTCAAAAACAAGTGCTTTTTCTTACGACCACGTATGAAACCAAATTTCACACGATTAGCAGAGTAAGAAATATCATATTTCATAGGAGTGCGAAATAATATTGTATATATGTGGGAAATTTTTTCAAAATATTTACCATTCTATTAATCCTGGAACCTGACTGAATATTATCTTTAATCAAGAGAATCATAATCTTAAATCAAGATTATAATTCTTTTCATTCAAGATTATATTATTTTAAACCAAGACTTGGTGTAAGAAAATATGATCTTGGAAAAAGATAATATAATCTTAAATCAAGATAATTACATACTTGGTTTAAGATAATATGATCTTAAATAAATGGTTTAAGTGGCTTTGATTTAAGGAAATGTCCTTAAATCTAGGACCTCAAATGCCAAGATCACGGCGGACTTGATCCAAGACAGTCATGGCGTTGAACATATCGAAAGCCATGGCGGCCTTGGTTCAAGATCGTTTTGCTTTGATTCAAGATATCCTTTTTTTCTGTGTATAATAAAACTTTTGCGAGTGTCTGTATAAATTAGTAGGAAAATGAAAACGCGCACAACGAGATTTTAATTACTCGCAGTGTACATTTCTATTTCAAATGGTTGCGAAACCGAGCTATTTTTAATGAAGAAGAATTCTGTAATTAAAAACTATTTATTAGATTTTATGCATTTCGGAAAATCTTGCTTTCTTGATTATTTGCATAATTACCTTAATTTATAAAAAAAAAACTGAGATTTCCTAATTTAAATTATTTTCTCCGAAATTAACTCATTGAATATTCACTTTAAATATTAGACAACGTACAGAGTGTTCCAACACGATTCACTCACCGCAGTAATGAGAAGAATCCAGCGCATGCGCACTGATTTTCTTATTTTTGTTTTGACGTATGCAAAGAATTATTTTAAGGTTATGTAACATTCTTTTGCAGAATTTTACAAAAATATCTACTTTTTTCTTTGCGAACAACAGTTTTTTTTTAATTGGCTAAAAGTACTCGCTTTTAATAGTATTTTCGTAAAAAAAATTGCGGAATATTCATTAATAAACATTTGATTCTTAAAATATATCGCCTTCTAAATTCTGAAATATCGTATCTGAAATATGCATCCCATTAAAAAAAAAACACCAAACCAGCAAACTATCAAACCAAACCATTAATAACGTTAACCGACGCCTCCCATTAAAAAAAAAGAAATTCGTGAGTATTTTAACAATCTTTTGCTATATATTCTAACAAAAAAACTGGATTTTCCGCACCTAATTATATTCAAGACAGTAAGTTTTAGTAACTAAACCAGAAATCAGTGCAAAAATATAGTTCATTTTTGTGGACCTGATGCGCACCCCACTCAAATTAAACTATTTCATAAAACTAGACATCCGTCAAAACAAAAATAAGCAAACCAGTGCGCATGTGCTAGATTCTTCTCATTACTGCGGTGAGCGAATCGTGTTCCAACTTAGAGACGCCCAAAATATTTTAACAGTTCTGGGTTACGAAAATACGACTTTTTTACAAAGTTTGTTGTACAGTATAAAAAATTATATATTTTGTTAAATAGCAATTTAGTATAAAGGCTAAAAGACTTTGGTCAGTGGCCATGTAACATTTATTTGTCATAAATAAACCACATTGACTCTGTGGCTTGATTCTAAAAGGGCCAATGTCAAAAATTTTGAATGGATACACTGTCAAACATTGGCCGTTTTAGCAGTTTAACAGAAATGTTCATTAAAAAAATACGTCGACCCTTCGGTATGTTTACTCTGTTATATATAATGTATATAATATTTACCGTAATAAAGACACTATTATTATTATTATTATTATTATTATTATTGTCTTTATTTATCTCACAAGCACTGACATTGAATTTTTTTAGGTTATATAGACCTGAAAAAAATTAGTTCGTCGGTATAACTCAAAATACGGAAAAAGTGACATTGGCCCTTTTAGAACCAAGCCACAGAATTATTTTTACTACTAATAGACTAAAAAGTGAATTTTGGCCGCGAAAATGCCTCCTCTGATTCATAGTTCGGTAAATGTGAGAAGGAAACTAAAGGCAGTTTTGAGACTATCACTACAATATTGTGACTATATGTATAAGGTCACTGTTTAGTTTTCATCCTGTATATATTAGATTTTGATAAGTCCCTTATGCGGACAAATATAAGGTTTCGTGCGCATGACGTACTAGCTGGCTTAAAGCGATGTTTCAGTTTTGAAGAGTTGGTAAAACAGCACGGTACGGACAATACGTTAAATTCGTCAGAGGCGCGATACTCACGCCATTATCGCTTCCAAAGAACAAAAAATAACAATAGTTATTCGTAATGAATCACGCTATGGAAAATACATCCAATAAATAACATTTCGCGTAGAACGAGTGCAAATAGGGCTTACGCCATTTCTCCGAGGAAACATCATCTTGGGCCCAAGTACAAGAAGACACCTGGAACAAAACAAGTAAGTCCCCTTTGCCTCACGTCACAAAGGTCCTTCGATAAAACACCCCAGCGGTTAACAATCACTTAAAAACGCAAAAAGTTTTCAAAATGTTTTAAATTCATATATGTGTAATTTATTAGCTTCATGTTTTTCGCTTACCTTTTATTTTTTACTTGAGTAACCAATTTTCTTAGATGATGAGGTTTTTCAGGTCAAAATTCTGAAACAAACAGATATGTTATTTTAGTTTTAAAAATCATTATGAAACAATAACCCAGGAAAGAGTGTTACAGTTTTCAATAAAAAATATTAAAAATTAAGATTTTAGATACTGTAGGTTGGGCTAAATGTGAAATCAGGGTAATCGTGACATGTCCTGTTATAATTCTTCTAATATTACGCGCAATATTTAGATTTAGAAGATATATTTTTTTTTGATATTTTTAAGAAGTGAAGAGTATATTACAAGGTATAAAAAATTTATATTGTTACAGAAAATCCTAAAAAAATTATGTATATATTCACTTGCACGCACAAAAGAATGATCCGTTCAATTAAATTTTATTTTAAATATAGATACTTACCAGAAATTAACAGATTTTTTAAATACCATAAAGCATAAATATAGTTAGTTTAGATATTATTTCGTTTATTAAAAAATTAAAATCCATGCCAAACTTTTACATAGAAAGAACGCGGCAAGTAACATCTACGATGGATCGGATTGGTACATACCGTTTTTCTCAACGAACTAACAACTTTTCTCTCTAGAATAGGCATTTCATTTGTAAAAACTGACAAAAACATAGCCAACATATACATTTGTCTGTCTTACTCGCACAGCTTTGTTCTAACAGAGACAACAATAACACTTACTGGTAATTGTTATTGTTCAGGCCTAAATATACCTACTATTTGTTTACAAACAAACCGAGATGTTAGCGATACTTTATTTTAACGATATGCGTATTCTAGAAAGAAGAGTTGTTAGTTCGTTGGTTATTCTCCGTAGTAAAATAATCAAAGAACTTTTATCTCAAGAAGGAACATGATGGAATCTACCGTATGCTTTGTTTGAAGCGTGAATCAACTACGGTGAGGGGCTGGTGGGGAGTAACTATTGTTTACACTTAGTACGTGTAAAGAGAGAGGAAGAATGTGTAAACTCACAGTCTAATGTCGTAAAATGACTGACAGGGGTACAGTGTTGCCGATTGGAAACATATACTTTGGATATTTTATTGTAAATTTGAAGAAACATTAGTTCTGTATGAGTTTTATATGAACTAGTAGTTTAATTTTAATAGATTTAAATTTACTATATTATTAAACATAATTATAGTATACACAATAAAGTTTTTTACATTTTTAATCTAAGTATAATGATTTGAATTCATGATGAGGAGGAAACTACGCAACATCGCTACTAGGTAGCCTGAAAGTCGACTAGCGACATCTACATTTTACACTACAAAGCTGTATCGCGTTTCTGTTAGTAAATAAACAAACAAAAAGATGACACCTTCATAAAAATTGGTCTGAAATTACTTCTTGAGGTAAAATTTCTTTGAAAATAATGCTAACCTCGAAAACCGTATGTGTCAGGTGTACATGCCGCGTTCTTTTTGAGGAGGGCAGTATTACAATATGAGTATTACTCATTGAGTAATGTATGTATGTACCCACTAGTTTCCAATAATTTTTTGATTCAGTTTTTATCTAAAAAGACGATAATGTTAATGTTATAACAATAGGTTTGCACAAAAACAACAAAAATTATTTTAAAAATGTTATTGATTAAAACACTTTTATTGGTAATATGTTCTTCGATATTTTTGATATGTACAATATTTAAGGGTAAGTAAATAATAATTTTTTTACTTAATTCCTTTTTTGTCATAATATATACACTGCCGCGCATTAAATTCCGGACACCTAAAAAATTGACATTTTTTAAATACAAATATTTCATAAACTAATTAATGGATTCGACTGATTCTTTTTTTTTTTTTGTTTTTAAGCTTAAACATTATCTACTTTTATTTGTTTTAAGAATGATTAATTTTTTTTCCGTATTAACAGCAACAAATAATGTACAACTATGTTTTTTACCCCATCTTCTAGGACTTGCATGGTACGTCACTGCAACTGTTTATCAAATTATTAGTCTTTTTTATTGCCGCAGTTTTAATGAATATTTTCTTTTTAATTTTTTTACATTTTGACTTCTCGTTTAGGAGATATCAGGATTTTCCTGAAAGTTGTCATTTTTTCAGTTCCATTAATTAGTTTTCGAAATATTTGAATTTAAAAAATGTCAATTTTTTAGGTGTCCGGAATTAAATGCGCGGCAGTGTATAAAAAAATCGTCCCTGTTAAGAAAAAAATAAATAAAAACTATTCGATACAATACAATACAATACAATACAAGTGGGGTTGTGAGGCAAGATACTGCCTTTCAAATCACTGCGACCAACACGGAAAGAAATTAGTGGGCTCTGCGCTATACATTATAAGATATTTTGGTAACAGTGGCAAATTATAGTGATTTAAGCTATAGATTATAAGGGACACAATAACTAATAATGTTAAAAATAAATTGGAAACGATTATATATATTACAGACACGATTATATTTATTACAGGCACTATTATAAATTTACAGAAATTTTATTATATTATAAAAATTATTAGCACGGACAATAATTAAATCTATTTAAGCTATAAATGCCATACTATTTGTTATATTTTATTATTCACTAAACAATTAAAGTATTTCACATAAATTTTTACACTGACTGCCATAATTGTAAGAGAAAGCCTTGTATTTATATAATAAGCGATTATAATTTGCTTGGTATGTCTGTTATAGCGCTCCTAGCTATATTTTTTTTTTCCGTGAATGAGATCTATTGTGAATCCCCTTTGCAATTTAGTCCACATCAAACTTTAGGCTTCCAAAGAAGCCTAAGAGTTTTTTGGGGGCTACTTGGGATATATCTGCAGGTCTTGGGTATACCTGTTCTAGATATTGTAGCCTTTTGCGAGCAATGGCTTCGCAGAAGCACATAATGTGTTCGGCCGTTTAAAAGGTTGGAAAATGGATAAAAAACAAAACGTTTTTTTATGACTATTTTTAACTCAAAATTATTTTTAGACAATGAACAAACAATAAAATACAGTAACCACCAAATGGCAAAAAGAAGCAGGGAATACCCCTATAAAAACAGATTTCTATCAAAAAATGTTTTAAAATTTTTTAAGTTTGGATATCAAGTTCCAGATATGGTAAAGTATAAAACATACATAATGGGAGGATTGGGATAAATGGGAGGACTGGTGTAGTGGACTACCGCGTCGTACTTGACGAGTTTACTACCCAAAATAGCGTGAGTTCGATTCTCACCGCGGCGCCGATTTTCCTTTTTCAGTTAATTAATAATTGAAATTTGGCGAAGGCGTAAGTGAAGCGGACACTCCCTATAAATTGGTTCGAAAGTCAATTAAAGCCGGTGGTTCCCTCTACTACTAGCCCACACAAGTCCTGGTCTTAGGGGATGCTTAATTAAGTAGAATAGTACGAGGTTAAACAAAATGTAATGTAATATAAAAAATACACACTGTATATTAAAGGTAAATTCACCACTATTTGAACAAAATAATACGTTAACCTTCAAGTGGCGTCGTGTTTTTTTCTGTACATTCAATTAATTGTGTGGTTTCAGCGGATCCCATTTTATTTTCACTTAGAAGTGGAATGGAAAGAAAACTAAAGCAATATTAATATAAAAAATTATTTATTTGTAGTATCTTAAACATAAAAACTACTAAAGATAAAAACGAAATAAATTTTAACAAAAAAAATAAACAATATTCAAAGAGTTAACTAAAAATCGTAACTATTTACAATGCTTTGGTAAATTAGTTCGGGGTCCGCTTAGACCCCACGACAGCACTTTAGGGTTAATACCGTCGTATTTTGTATTTCATCCGTAAAATGAATAACACCGGACCACAAAGTTTTACTGTCGGTTGCAGTGGATCAGAAATAGTTTTCTAGGTCTATTTTTGGTCGCTGAACACGAATCCGTCGTCCGTTTTGGCCTATCACGTCAGGATTTTTTAAAACCCTTCTATTCAACTCACTTATACAGGGTGTATTTGAAATAGGGTAGGAAATTTTAACAAGTGATTCTACATGATAAAATATGACAAAAAAGTTCCTATAAACATATGTCTAAAAATGCGTCATAAGGGAGCTACGCCTCTTTGAAATTGGCTAAAAAAAATCGGTTTTTATTTAATAACTCAGGAACCCTTTGAGATATGTTAACGAGGTTTTGCACGTGAATTAATCCTAATAAGGCCCATCTTTGTATGTCATTTTCACGTACTTATTTATACCAGGGGTGTGCGAAACGGGGGGGCCTGATCAGTTTTTTGTCCCAAACTTTTTTCTGTGTAACTTTTTTGCAATTTTATTTTTGAAATATGATTGCTCAGGTCAAAATACATAAAAAAGGTACTCTTGTTGTAATACTGTAGGATTAACCGTTTTCGAGAAAAGTTCATTTGAAGGTGACGTTTTACGGTTCGAGGACGAAAAATTAAATACGAAAATGTCGAAAACCAAAATTTTAATGATGCAATGTTATTCTACATCAAAAACTAAGAAAAAAAGTTTCCATACATGTAGGTCGAAAAAACGCTTTTAAAGCTACGATAGCCCTTTAAAAATGGTGCATATTTAGGAGACCATAGCTCCATTAGGATTGATTTTTGGAAGTACCTGTATATGAGGTTTTTTTCTTAGTTTTTAATGTACATTCGCCCTGCATCACTAAAATTTTGGTTTTCAACATTTTCGTATTTAATTTTTCGTCCTCGAACCGTGGAATTTCACCTTCAAATTAATTTTTCTCGAAAACGGTTAATCCTAGAGTATTACAACAAGAGTACCTTTTTTATGTATTTTGACCTGAGGAATCGTATTTCAAAAATAAAATTGCAAAAAAGTTACACAGAAAAAAGTTTGGGACAAAAAACTGATAAGCCCCCTTCGTTTCGCACACCCCTGGTTGAAATAAGTACATGAAAATAACACATAAAAACGGGCCTTGGTAGGATTAGTTGACGTGCAAAATCTCGTTGATATATCTCAAAGGGTTCCTAAGATATTAAATAAAAACCGATTTTTTTAGCCACTTTCAAAGGGGCGTAGACATATGTTAATAAGAACTTTTTGTCATATTTTATGATGTAGAATCACCTGTTAAAATTTCCGACGCTATTTCAAATACACCGTGTATATACATTGTATATAAATACATTTGTATATTTGTCCTCAAATCTGCCAAAGCCTTTTTCACCCTCTTAGAATATACTTAGAAAGCTAAAATTTGGTACACATGCTTAAGTCGGTTGACAGTACAATTTTATACAAAATTAACCCCCCCAACCCCGACCCCTAAAATTATAAAAATCCCTTTTTACCCACGAGATAATTTACAACTAAAATTAGGTTACAAACTCATTTAGTGATAATAAAATTTTACAATAAATTTTACGCCCCCCCTCGTCTCTCATTACCACCCATAGGCGAATAACTCTGTTTTACCCACTTAGAATACACTTAGAAAGCTAAAATTTGGTACACATGCTTAACTCGGTTGACAATACAATTTTAATATTTTTGTAATTTATTTATTTTATACTGCACGATTTCAAGTTTTGCACTGCAGTCCAGTTGCAGGTTAAAATAACCCCTAAAAATCTTAAAATATTTTTAGTCGGTTCCACGTATCTATAAAGTAGAAAAACCCGAGGAAAATGATAATCAAACCTCCATAGAAAACGATGGAAATAAAAATGCAACAAACCAACCAGAAAAGAAGAAATGTAAACAAAGAACCAAAACTACAACAAATACAGAAGGGACAAAAGAAAAGGAAAAGCCCAAAGAAAAGAAAGAGCCCACTCAAAAGAAAGAGCCGTAAAGGCAATGCTTTTTCATAGCTTTAATCGTATTTTAGATGTACTTTAAAAAGTATTAAATAAAATTTTTAAATTGTTTCAATTTTTAAAAAATAGGATACATTAGGATTGAGCGAAAAAAATTTTTTTGCCAAATCATATACACTATGTACCAAAAGTTGCCTTTATTATAGAACATAACAAGTATTTTTTTTTTCAATTTTTATGGAAGCCTTAAAATTAATCAAAATTTAATAAATTTAAAAAATTTGATTATCCCAATTCGAAAATTGCATTATAGGGGTTTTTGAGGTTGCTGAAATCGAATCTGATAATAAAAAATTCCAACTCTACCCCCGCGAGGGTGAAGGGGTAAATATTTGGAAATATTTTCCATATTTTCGTGAAAATTTGTATATAGGGGTTTTGAGGTTGCTGAAACTGAATCTTGAAATATTTTCTTTTTTCTAAATCCACCCCCTTGGGGTAGGGGTAATTTTTTTGAAAATTAGTATATTGGGATTTTTGAGGTTGCTAAAAGTAAATCTGATAATAAAAATGGTCTCAACTTTTAATATATTTGTATATTTTTATATTGTTTGATACAGAATTAAATTCTTAGTACAACCATGTATCATTTTTCAACTTTTGACAGAACATGTCCTTTTTTAATAAACTTTAATAGCCATTTTTTGCCCAAAACTCGTGATTAGAATCCAATAATATCGTAATGACTTTTAAGAAAAAAAATGTGGTACTACGGGGCCATTAAAAAAATTGTTTTATTTATATTGAAAAAAATAATTTTTCTAGTTTTGAAGAGCTCTAAATTAGTCAATAATTAAATTATACATTGTTTTATATTTTTTTCTAAGAAAATTCCTAAGTCAAGAGTAACTTTGGTATCTAGGGAGGTTAAGGGATAGAAAATTACACGTTTTTTAAAAAAATGATAAATGAATCATTTAAAATGATACATGGTTGTACCTAGAATTTAATTCTGAATTAAAATATCTAAAAATATACAGGGTTTTAAATGTAAAAGTCAAAAGTTAAGGTAATTTCCGGCGAAAATTCGTCTATCAAATGGCTTCTTTTGATTATGTTGATGTAGTCGAATGTCCATAACTTAAAAATTGTACACTTCATGTTAAAGAATGAGATTTTTGTCATGGCTTATAGCTGACAAAAATTATTCGTGACGGAAATAAAAAAATCCTTGTTTCTTTGAAAACGGGATCAGATTAGATCCCGAAACGTTAGAAGTTATCTTTTATTCAGTTTTTCGTTTCTTTTTTAATTATTTTAACGATTTATCAAAAATTTTATTAAAAATTCTTTATTTAGGCAAAAATTTTAAACTTTGGTAAGGTATTGACTAATAATATTTTTTAAGTAAAGGAGATATAACGGTAAGTATTATTTTAAACGCACTACCTTACCAGCGCATCTAGAAATAGGTGCGCTTGATAAGAACATTTTAATTTTATTCTCTGTTTTAGATTTTTTATTGATATAAATAATCATTGAGGCGAAATGGCTCAAATTAATAATACTGTATATATATATATATATATATATATATATATATATATATATATATATATATATATATACGCCTCAAATAAATTATAGATTCTAAGCAACCTATAGTCCAAAAGTGAAGTCTTTAGCTCAAATCGTTCTCGAGTTATCATGGTCACAAATTTTTCGTACGGACAGACAGACAGATAGACATACGGACAGACAATGTTATTTTTTTTCACGGAAATTGTCTTTGGTATAAAAAAGCAATAAAAATTTGTCAAATATTTTTTACTAACGCAAGGCTTTCCTCGGGGAAAGTAAAATGAGCATCAATTTTACATAAATCTGCATTTTTCAAGCTAGTCACGTCTCACTTCTTGACCTAGAGGAATCAATAGAATATATAGTACCTACTCATAAAAAAATTAACAACCCTGCATTTTTTTTTGTACTGGATTTGTATAATCTCTATAGAGACGATATTTTTAATACATTTTCTATCATTTACAGTACCCGGCGTATTTCCAGTTATAGTCCAGTCTTCAAGTTAATAAAAGAGGTTTTACCTGGAAATAATTCAGGGAGTTTAGATTTTTGGTTTATTGGGTAGGGTTTAAGGCCGCAAATAAACAATTTTGCGACATCGAACTCGATTTGGAACTGATGATTCTGAATGTAAATTTACATATTTATTTTTTACTGTAAACTCTGTAATATTTACTAGATTTTACATGTAATTTTACATGTAATGTGCATATAAAATTTTAAAATTGCAAGTAAAATTGTAAAATTACTTTTGAAATTGTAAAATTACATGTAAAATCTAGTAAATTTTACATGTATTTATATTAAATCACATTTACGTGCAGAATTATGTGTAATATTTATTTTTTACAGTGTACGTAATCCGATATCTATTGGTATTTACTAGTATAATAATCGTTTACAAACTTCGAAAAAAATAACAGAAAATTATATTGGTCTATATTTGTCATTTTTCACATATAAAAACCTTTTTGATTGATTAATTATGTAACTAATGTAATGACAGGAGCACAAGGAAAACCTTCTGATTTTCATACCTTGGAATACATGTATCTGCCTTGTCATGATCCGTATATTTTATATGTTGTTAAAATTTTTAAAATAATATTTCTTTAAACATAGCGCAAATACATTCTGCCTTCAAGGAATTTGCTTCGGCAAAGTCCGGTTTGTTCTACATTAGATCGGACCCCTTTTTCGGTGATTCTTGTCGGTATAACTTAAAAGTTGACTCATAGATCTTAGTTTATAAACAAATCTAATTTACGGTTAAAATGATCGTTTTAGATGTCAGAAATAGTAATTAGCTTGCAAATTGATGAGACTGAAACTCTTTGTCGGGGTAATTAAATATAGTCGGTGTCTTTAGAAATATTTTGCGCTAAACGCCTTGTCAAATAAATTTAACTATTGACCTACTTATTATATATATATATAAACTCATTCATTCATATTCATATTTATTCAGTTTTACTTAGAGTGTCTCCATGTCAATTTCAAAAGTGAAAATGTAGTTTTTGTGAGAAATAATTTTGAGAATTAAAATAGTTTTTTAAGAATAATTTTGAGACTTGTAATATCAGACATAAAAATAATTTTGAACACTTAAACATAAATATTGTTAGTATGAACACTGAAATTTGGACGAATATTAATGAACTTTGAAAAATATTCCGTAGACTTATTTAAATGACTTATACGAACCAGTTTTAATATTTACACTAAGAAAAATGTGGACAATAATTTAAGCTTTTAAAATGATTGTGAATAGTTGGGATTTCAAACATAGAATGTTTTAATTCAGAAGTGTTTAATGGAAAACTAATATATAATGGAAATTTGTATTTAGGGGCTTTACATAGAAGTCGGACTTAGAAATAAGAAATGATCTTTCATGTTCTTAAAGAATTTATTCACATTTATATAATATATTATTCTTAAGTTAAGAAGAAATCGTTTAAATCTGTTTCCAAAGCACCATCTCACTAGAATACCCGCTCCCGAATAAAGTGATACGTGGTTAAGTATACTCTCCGCTCGGGTATACTTAAAATACCATAGAAGATTGAATGGCCAACCTAACTGAGTAATTTATAATAAAAGTTATAATCTCTGCTGGGCTATAACCAAATTTTACCATGTATAACATTAGTAGAAAAATATTTATTAGTGAAAAAAACACTTCACAACAGCCTTTTCTGAAAGTGACAATGAATGTGATAATTGCCTCACCTTAGCGTACATTAATATGTAAAAGGTCAAAATTTACATTATACGTGGAAAATTCGTGGCAAACTTTGCGTGGTTTTATACAATTTATACAATTACCCAAACTTATTTGAGAGAATATTCTATTATGCTAAATAGTGTTAAGCACAAACAAGATTGGGGAGAATGTTTCCATAATGAACATTACAAAAACTTTTGACATACAAATTTAATCATGGGCACACTTAACTCAGTGGTAACAAATCCGACACTTTTTTGAATTACAGAACCAAGAGCCTTATTAAGGACAGAAATTTTAATTTTAACAAAAAATATTAATAAATTTAATATTTCATCAATCTATTTTTTATTTTTTTTATTTTATTTTTATTTATTATGTTACACCACTTGCACCAAACATGATTTAAGCTTAAACTCGGATTAAGTTAATGGTTTAAGAGTTAATTGACGTTTCGCTGTTGCACCATTTTTTAAACCAAGTTTATTTGTCTTAATCTCAGAATAAATGTAATCGTTCGAGTTTGATGGTTTATGTCACTTAAACCTGGGTTATATCAAAACATAACCTAACTTTAGGTTTTTATCTGTCATTTCGTACCCGTGAGTGTTTTCCTTTGATTTTACGAAATTACCTGCAATGATGACAGAAGCCGATTTATTAGATGAAGACTTGTTGGAATTGGAAATATTGGATGATGGTTTCCGTACCTATCATGAGCGACAAAACTATTTTGAAAGTATGGATGATCTAACATTTTTTCAAAAATTTAGGTTATATAAAGAAACAGTGGCCAATATTCTTGTACGTATTGAAGAACAACTGGAATATCCCAATTGCGTCCGTTTTTTGTTTTCGATAACACTATTGTATTGTGCCACAATTTTAATTAATAAAGCTTTATCATTTATGGTATAATTGGGCGAACGTTTTTTTTTTGTTTTCATCTTTTTCTTTAGGCATATCCATTGCTACTTTTTAGCTTACAGAACACAATAACACATAACACAATAAGTTACTGTCAATAACTAACAGCTTTTTTTGAAAATATAATAAACCAAATGATATAAACGTCAAACGTCAAAATAATGTGAAGTTAGCTACATTCAAATAACACTAAAATTAGAGATGTGTGCTCGGTTTAACTAAACTTTGTTTAACTTTCATTGGTGCAATGCAAACATATTTAACCAGAGATTATTTTTCAAACGTAGATTAATTAAACCTTGATCAAAATAAAATTGGTGCAAGTGGCCCTTAACAGCCGAGACCAATTACTAAGTGGGAAATATAAACTTACAAATAAGTACAATATTGGAAAAGAAATACAGAAAAAGTACATAGTATTCTGAAGTTACCTAAAATAAAATATAAAACATAGGCCTAAATAAAAAGTTCACATCTTTTAACAAAGTTTAGCTTACAATTATAAATATCAAACCTATCCTGCAGGCAGTTGTATATATTGCACATAAAATGCAATGGCGAAAACTTAAAAGATTTGTGCGTCGTGTATTTAAATAAAATGTTCGAATGTCGCGGGAACCTAGTCGTGGTACGTGAAACGATATCATAGCTAGAATGTCTGGACAGTTTACATCATTGTGTAATACTTTATGTAAAAATACTAAAGATACTCGTTTGCGGCGGTTTTTTAAGGACTCAGCATCATATCTTTTCAGAAGAGTATCGTGCGGATACCCTATTGCGGGGTATACTCCATCCAATTTAAAGTGACAAAATTTTGAAAAGCGTCTTTGCACACTTTCTAAAATGTCATCATAGGTGACGTACCTAGGATTTTCTAACCATCGTACGGAGTGATATTGGTAGACTGACAGTTTCGGGCTGCTGGCCCTCTTCAGTACCAAGAGTCAACTCTGCACGCTGATTAAAAAAAGGTTTTAAGACTTTATTGGCTAAAGGAATATAGTCATTAGATTGATGTAGACTTGTGCGCCATTTATTGCTAGATGTAGACAACTACTCATACCTCTCCTAGTCTGGAGAGGGCCAGCAGCCCGAAACTATCAGTCTACCAATATCACTCTGTACGATGTTAACTTAAATATATTGTTTTTTGTTAAACCATGATAACATGTCCTATAATTAGTTCATTAGGTCACCTATAATATGAAAAAGAAATATCTCATACACATATTTTTATAAATTTTACGTTGTAATCATTTTTTTGGCAATATTTCTAGTTATTAATTAATTAGAAATATTTATTGTCGCTGTAGTTCAATAGATACTTGTGATATAAATTTAAATGGTCCATAAGATTTAGTAGTTGCAATATAAGCCCATTTTATTGGCAATTAAAGCTTCTACGTGTATCAAAAGAGAAGGAAATAAACATTATCGACAATAATTAATTATAGCATCTATATATTATTAATTAAAATTATTTATTGGGCAGACATTTAACATTTTATTATTTGCTAAATACATATCGATACCTCAGTTATAAACTGTTGTATCTCAAAACTTGATCAATTAACCATATGCACCCAAAAATTGTACGTATACGTGGAAACCTTGAATTATAATTCAAGGTTTCCACCGAGATTGGAAAAAAAAACATGTTTTAGTTGGGATTATTTGCAAAAATAGACAATATTTTAATATAAAATTTTAATATAACTTAAAACACGGTTCGGCCGGAATCTAAAAAGTAAAAAAATGCAACATGAAAGCTGCTAGCAGAACTTAATTGCATACTTTGATTTTTCATCAAAAAAACAATTTAAAATAACCCAACAATGATTTTTTTACCACCCTATGAGATAGATCACTAAACACCAAAAAAAAATCCATCCACTGTGAAGGTATGGAATGCGTAGCATAACTAGTATATTACATAACTAGTGTGGAAAGTGACATATTTCACGCGAGTGGAAAGGTTTACGAACGAGCGGCTAGGCGAGTAAGGAAACCCCACGAGTGTATGAAATACACTTTCCAACAAGTTATGTACACTATTTTTCCTACGATCCCGAAAAAATATGAAGTTTCTTATTTTAAAATTTTCTAATTTTTATTAATTTTTAAGAAACGCAAAGCACAAAATAATTATAAATAGCATACAAATTTATTTATGTAGGCATGTCAAACAGGAAATATGATTTTCATTTAGCTTTAGTTTTCTTGGTTTTATATTTAATACAATACATAGCTGTTTAATGGGTTGCCTATTCCTAAGTAAATGTATCCTTGAGTTTGCTTATTAAATTAGATTTCTGTGGTTAAGCTGCAATATAAGACAGTAAAATTGTACTGTTTTACATTTCGTAAGAAAAATACTGTGTATTTTAATGTTTTTTGTGTATTGTAAGGTAGGTAACAAATAAAAAAATTAAGTAATTTTTATAAGATCTAGACTGTCTAGACTAGACAGTAATGGTCAAAATGGTAACGTTATAACTATACATGAAAAACAGAAATATTTGGATTAAAACACTTAAAGATATAAAAGGTGGTTTATGAAACCAGGTAAATAAAACTTGTAGGATCTACGAGGTAAATCTCTAAATAAAATTAGGCAAACCTCCATACATAAATATCACACGAGTGTGATATAAAAATATCAAACTAGTGCGATATGAGGCGTTTTCTAAAGATAAAAATAATTTTATAAGATGTAAAACTTACAACTTCATGAAAACTTTTTGTAAGCCTTTTTTGTAGTTTTACATTTTATTTTTTTTCGTAAATTAAAAAATTCAGATTTTGAAATTTCATATCTCAGGTAAAAAATTTAAATAATTTTACTTACTTATAGACCTACTACGCTAAAAAGCAGTAACTGCATTTGTCGCATAGCGACGTTTTCAAGTTAACTCTGATATCAAAATAATACATCATGATGTAATATTTTGACAACGCTGCTATGCGACAAATGGAGTCACTGCTTTGTAGCCCATTCAGATAAATGGCCACCCCATTAACTGGGAAAACCATGCCAAATACCTCGGCATTACAATCTCCAAAAACTTGACGTGGGATCAGCACGTCAAAAACACCCTCCAAATAGCAAATTGCCGCCTCTCCAAACTCTATCCACTAATAGGCAGAAAGAGTCCCCTATCCATTAAAAACAAACTTCTTCTCTACAACCAAACCCTAAAGCCGGTACTTCTTTACGGAGCCCCAGCCTGGAATAAAATCACCCTTAACAAAACGCTCTCAGCAAAACTTCAGGCCTTCCAAAACAAGGCACTCAGAATATGCCTCGATGCCCCCTGGTTCATGAGGAACAACCAGATACACAGAGATCTCGAAATGCCCCTCCTAAAAACGGAAATCATCCGCTACAGCACGTCTTTTATACAAGACAATTTAGATCACCCAAACCCCCTCATTTCAAACTTTCTAGATTACGATCATGAAATACACAACACTCACAAAAAGATCAAGAACGTCCTCAACCAGTAATGGTACCCACTAATACAGGACAGATGCATTCCCAGCATCAGTGAGATAGTCTCACTCCTCCCGCACATCCCTCCTCTCCCTATCACATCCCTCCCCATCCCCCTCCCACCCACTCCACAGCGCCAAATTATGACAGATGCAACTCGCATCAGTGAGCAGAGACTCACTCCCCCCAAATTATGACAGATGCAACTCGCATCAGTGAGCATAGACTCACTGCCCCAACTTTCAATTCAGATTAAATATTTTTTTAGATAAATGAGCCATAGGCTGCGCCTGTCTCTTAAAGACCCAAACAAAAAAAAACTGCTTTGTAGCGTAATAGGGCAGTATAGGTAAGTAAAATTATTTAAAATTAATGAAAAAATCTTGCTATTAAGAACACTTTAATAAATAAAATAAATAAATAATAATTATCCAGAAAGCTTGTTAAATTCCATTCTTTTTAATAATAATATCACTAATAACAATAATAATAATAATAATAATAATAATCAAAATCAGGTAAACTTAAGATATTTTGTTATACCTTTTGTTCCACAGTTAAGTGTAAACATAATTAATATTTTAAAAAAAGAAAATTATAAAATAACGAGTTACAATAGTTTTAATACTAATCTATTGTATGACAAATTAAAAGACAAAACACCACATTTTTTAAAATCAAATTTAATTTATAAAATTAACTGTAAAATCTGTAATAATATATATATTGGGCAAACAAGTAATTGGCTTAAAACAAGATTGTCGCAGCATAAGTCCAGTTGTAATAATATTGTTTATAATAAAACTGCCTTAAGCAACCACCATTTTAATTTAGGACATTTTTTTGATTTTGAAAATGTAGAAATTTTGGATAGGGAAAAAAATAGATTTAAAAGGAATTTTTTGGAAATGATAAATATAAAAATTAATAATAATACGGTAAATTATAGGACAGACACTCAATATCTCAGTAAAATATACTTAAATATTATTAAATAATGAATTTTGTATATTTTTATTTATTTTTTGTCAATTTGTTTTTTACTTATTCACATATCTTAATTTTTTACTTATTTACATATCTTAACTAAACACTTATACCTATACTTTATACACTTATACATCTATACACCTTTACACCTTTACCTATTTTAATTAATTTTCATCTATCAGTTTTTTGACAATTAGATTTTAAATTTGTATAATTTTTTATTTCTATTTTTAATTTTTACCCTGAAGAAGAAGGGACATATTACCTTCGAAACGTTGGAACTGTTCATATATATTTATTTTATTTATTAAAGTGTTCTTAATAGCAAGATTTTTTCATTATTTTATATAAAAAAGAACAAGAAATATTATAATTATTTAAAATTAACAACTTTTTTGTGATGTAAAATAAAAAAGTTGAGAATCGCAGCTCTTAATTTCACTAAATGTAAATGTAAAGTTTGGACTTTTATATTTTAATTGATTCCTATTTCCTAAATTTTTCTTAAAGTTAATATAAAAACTTCTAATTTTGGGTAAAAATATACACAATTTAGTTCTAAAACTCATGTATTTCTATAGTGTAAATATTTTAAATAAGGTAAATGTCCCAATTAGATATAATTATTTAAAATTAACAACTTTTTTGTGAAAGTTAAAATAAAAACTTCTAATTTTGGGTAAAAATATACACACAAATGTATTCAAACTGGGTTTAAATTTGTGTCTGAGGACGAGGGAAACCACCCTCGAAACCTTACGATTTAAGGAAATAGTTTGAGTATTATTAATTTCAACCCTTTTCCCAAAAAAACATCAAAGAATAGAAAAAACCGGGGTAAAAAACACTAAGATATACACAATTTAGTTCTAAAACTCATGTATTTCTATAGTGTAAATATTTTAAATAAAATAAATGTCCCAATTATCGTCCACTTAAGCACTAAATCAGACTTTGGTAAGCCAAAAAAAGTTAGTTTAAAAGAGTATCAAAATTAAAATGGTACTAACTGAATCAACATTTATTGAATTTTACTAAATTATATTTAAAATTAACGTATATATCACCAAAAATATATAAATAATTGCTATTTCTAAAAATGTATGATGTCCCAATTATCGTCCACATAATTTTTGGGGTTGCCCCAATTATCGACCTAGATAATGTCCCAATTATCGGTCACAGTGAAACAAGATGATGTTTATATTATATTTATTAATATTTATCATAAAAGTGGACATTTACATGTTTTTAAAAGAAATTCAAGGAATACAGCTTTTTTAGCAGATAACCCTTCAGTTTAAACTTTTTTTTTTCCATATTATTTCATAGTACTTAATTTCTTATTATCTATTTTTTTTTTAGTATCCAGTTTTTTAGTAGCTATTTCTTTTCTTCTATATCTTGCTCGGATTTCTTTTTTCCATCAGTTCAAGTTTTCGGTTCTCTTCTCTTTGTTTTCTTTTTCCTCCTGTTTTACTAATAACCAGAGCCCGAGCACTCATTTGGCTTTGACTCATCTTTTGCATTGAGTTCTTGTAGAGTGAGGACACACGTCTTGCGGTCGCTTATATTCATTTATTTATGCTACGCTCTCTTATCCCCGAGGTCTGTTAATAACAGATTATTTATCTTCTTATTCTTTATGCCAAAGAACAATTCATGAAATTACTTGTGCATTGGAAATGGTAAGAGTTTTTAAGGTTATTTTGATTTTGGTCCTACATTCTTCTTCAGAACTAGATATATATTTACTGAATTTTTTTAATGAATTTTTAAGGTTAATATTTTTACTACTTATAAAAGATTATTTTCTTGATGATTTACCATTTTTTTTATGGACCACCAAAAATTAAATAAACTTATATTGTTAAATGGACCTTGCAATACTGGTCCAGAATATCTATTTCCTGCCTCGAAAAATGCAAGGAGTTTGTAAATTTTATGTTTTCTTGTTTTTTTTTTTAATATTTTTGTTCTTACATATGCAAATATTATCCAAAACGGTGTGATTACAGGCGTAAAAAAACTTGCAAGAAGTGGACGATAACTAGAACAAATATAGGACGCTAATTGGGACAAGCCACGTATACGTGGATTGTCCCAATTAGCGTCCTATATTTATCCTAGTTATCGTCCACTTTTTGCAAGTTGATTTTTAAGCTTATTTGTGAAAAAATGGTAGGACGATAATTGGTTTTGTTAAACTTTGTTATGTTAGCAATTATTATTTGAGAAAATTCATAAAAAATATTAATTTTTTTGGGAGTTATGGTTATATAAACTTAAATTGAGTTTGGCCCAATTATCGTCCACCCGGACGATAATTGTCTAATGATTTATTTTCTTGTCCCAGATATCGTCCGGCTTGTTTTTTTTATTAAAACTGAGATTTATCCTAAAATTTTACATAATAAAGTTAATATTGTGTTCACAAATTACTAAAACCAAATTTTTACTTAAAATGTGTTAAAATAACCCAGATATATCAATTTACTTCAGACCTCTGAACTTATCTGACTGACTAAGAAGTGCATTATAGATAGTATTATTATTAGTATTAGTATTACAGTTGACATGTGATAGTTTATTCGTTTGTGTAAAATTATACAGAAAAGTAATGCTGCCCTTAAGCTGAGTAAACATAGCCAACATATCAATTATTTTATTAAAAATTGAAAATTAAGTTAATTTGACCCGATTCTCTTATTTTTTTAGAAAATATAAGAAAGTAGACGATAATTGGGACATGGTCGATAATTGGGACATTTACCTTACTCGAAGAAATTGGCGTTGTCTAAAAATATCATGTAGATAGAGATCTGAACAATGTGTCCTTTATTTAGATTTTTATTGTCAGTTTACTATTTTTTTAAATTTTTTTTGTGAAACATCGGGCATTGACGCCACGTTACGTACATTTTTGAAATAAACTTTATTTAAAGTACAGAGCCGTGAAGTTATAACTTAACATATGTAATGCTACACATTCCATTATATACTATATACATATAGGGAACGTTCAAGTATTACGTAACGCAAATTCTGAACATTTTGGATCACCACCCCCCCTGTAACGCTATTTTGCTATATCTTTAACATGGGAGTAACACTCCAAAATGACTCCCACCCCCCTAGGAGCGTTTCGTAACACTTGAACGTTCCCATACACAGTAAATGGTAATGTATTATTTTCCCAAAACATGATTTTTCATACATAGTTCAAAAAAATCCATTTCTTATACTCTATATTGTAAAATAAATAAAAAAAATTTACAAACAAAAAAGTTATTCAATTATTAAATGGTAAACCCTTATAACACACTTCATCCTAAGTAGGTTTTTTAATCGTTCCCTTGAAAAGGTTTTTAGCATAATGCTGTAAACATGCTAAGCATGTTCTTAAAAGGCGCACTGCTGTAGTAGCATAAGTGCTTCTACTCTAAACATTCTTAGCATGATTAGAGTATTTTGCTAAGGATATTCCCAAAACATATTCTTAAAATATTCTAATGGGAATATTTTTAGAATAATGCTGTAGTGCACATGCTAAGCATGATTAGAGTATTTTGCTAAGAATATTCCCAAATACATATTCTTAAAATATTCTAATGGGAATGTTTTTAGAATAATAATATGGCGTCTATATTATTTTAATTTTATTAGGTTAGAAATACAAATATTCTTAAAATTACTGTTAATAACACAAGTTTTACCCTTAAGTAGTAGAAATGGATATATTTTTAGACATAAAGTGATTTTTATATAGTTTTAGACAAAAAATTAAAATTATTATATTTTGAAATGATAATTATTTGCTATTTCTTTTTCCAAACATTGGATTTTTGTGTGGCGCATGAATTTTATGTCTGGTAGAAAGTTTGCTTTCACAGTAAAACTGCATATCGCATATGAATCTTACCAAATGGATGCTATATCTAAGGATTTTTAAATACTTTAATTATTAGGTTTATCACAAAGACGTAAAATTTTTCGACATGTCCAAATTTATGAAATCACTCCATGAAAAGGATCGAGTATCATAAAATATATTTGAAAGAAAGAGAAAAACTACATTAATGTAGAAATCTGAAACGCCAACCTAATTTGTTTGCGCATGCGCAATATTCAATATTATTACTTAAATGCATCAAATAAGAATATTTTAAGAATCATGCTAAGAATATTCTTAAAAGTACATGTACCTATTTCTAAGAACATTCTTAACATGCTTCTTAAAACGTTCTTATTTAATACAGAGGCTTATAAGAAGCTTCTTAGGAACTACCAGCACGATTAAAAGGGTATCCTTTGCATTTCTTTAATCGTTCTTAGAATATCCTGAGCAAAATATATATGCTTCTAAGAAACATGCTGTCCTTCCGGCTATTTATTTTAAGAATCTTCTTAGAAGGCTTTTGTGCTATCAGGGAAGTGACTTATGGGCCACCCTGTATTATACGGTAGTTTCGAATTTCCCAAAATCGCCAAAAAAAGTCCTAGACAAAAAACTCACATTATTTTTATAAATGTCAAACAGTCATAACGCCATTTAAATAATCCACATTCACACGACTAAATTTTATGGAAAACATGAAATTTTAGTTAACCCCACTTTTCCATATTTTTGAAACCAAGTGTATCAAGTCATAAAGCTTTTAAACAATAAAATGCATTTGTTTAAATAAACCTGGGTTAAATTGTATATAAATATTGAATAATCATATATAAGTAAGAGAAATTTCCTAACTCTTCATTCATCTCATGAATAAATTCATGATGGAAATCCATAAGGATACGTTTTCACTCGTTTCACCGGTTTTCCGTCTGGAGTTTAAATTTATATCTATTTAAATATTCTCGAAGGTATTATTTAGATCTTTCTGTCACTCTTAAAAGATCACTTTTATTGCGATTGTCACAATTTCTCTTACATTGTGTCTGGTTGTATTATACAGGGTTAGGGAACGTTCAAGTATTACATAACGCAAATTGTACCAAAATTCATACACTTCATACCTCGGTTCCCGCGTTATTAAAGGTTGTAGAGATTTTATATTTTGGCTACCCCTAACACACCCCCTATTTGGGGGGGGGGGTAGCCAAAACATGAAATCTCTACAGCCTTTAATAACGCGAGAAACGAGGTATGAAGTATATGAATCTTGGTATAATTTGCGTTACGTAATACTTGAACGTTACCTTACAAAGTTTACAAATAACTAATTATCAATTAGTTAATTAATAATTATTACTTGAAATTAAAAAAAAAAAATCTTGAATGAGAATCGAGGGGTCTATCATTATAGAATTTAGTACACCTACTGCAGAAAATGCACGAAAATACACGTACTGCACGATATTTTTAAGTAATGCAGGTAATGCATGAAGCTGAAGTTTGCAACGTTTTTTTGGATCTAAAATTCAAATAGTATATTAAAGCACTTATTCCATAACACGTTTTTAGCGCATTAGTACTTTAGAAAACTCTACGCAAGCGGCTTGTTTTCTAAACTTGTACTCGTGCGCTAAAACCCTATGTTATGAAACTAGTACTTTAATATACTGTTTGAATCATCGTTGCAAAAAACCGTTGCAAACTTCAGCTTCATGGTAATGCAAGGTTTTTGCGAAGTAATGCATGCGGAAGAAAATCAGGGCCCAGGGTTAGTAAAAAAGCCACTCTCCAGATTTTTAATGACTAAAAAAAAAAGCTCATCAACCCTAAAAAAAAGCTTTCTCCCTGAAGGTTTCTACCAACAAATTATCCCTCGCCAAATTTTAATACGCATAACTTAAATAATGCAGATTAATGCAGAATAATGTAGAATAATGCAGAGTAATGCAGAATAATGCAGGTACTGCAGATGTAATGCACAGTAATGCAGATTAATGCAGAATAATGCAGAGTAATGCAGAATAATGCAGCTACTTCAGATGTAATGCACAGTAATGCAGATTAATGCAGGTACTGCAGATGTAATGCACATTAATGCAGATTAATGCAGAATAATGCAGATTAATGCAGTGTAATGCAGAATAATGCAGGTACTGCAGATGTAATGCACAGTAATGCAGATTAATGCAGAATAATGCAGAGTAATGCAGAATAATGCAGCTACTTCAGATGTAATGCACAGTAATGCAGATTAATGCAGAATAATGCAGAATAATATAGAGTAATGCGGAATAATGCAGGTACTGCAGATATAATGCACAGTAATGCAGAATAATGCAGGTACTGCAGATGTAATGCACATTAATGCAGAATAATGCAGATTAATGCAGTGTAATGCAGAATAATGCAGGTACTGCAGATGTAATGCACAGTTATGCAGATTAATGCAGAATAATGCAGAGTAATGCAGAATAATGCAGCTACTTCAGATGTAATGCACAGTAATGCAGATTAATGCAGAATAATGCAGAATAATATAGAGTAATGCGGAATAATGCAGGTACTGCAGATATAATGCACAGTAATGCAGAATAATGCAGGTACTGCAGATGTAATGCACATTAATGCAGATTAATGCAGAATAATGCAGATTAATGCAGTGTAATGCAGAATAATGCAGGTACTGCAGATGTAATGCACAGTTATGCAGATTAATGCAGAATAATGCAGGTACTGCAGATGTAATGCACAGTAATGCATATTAATGCAGAATAATGCAGGTACTGCAGATATAATGCACAGTAATGCAGATAATGTATGTAATTTACAGATAATGGCGAAAGATAATGCAGATAATGCACATTTAATGCAAGTAATGCAGGTACTGCAAGGGTCTGCATTATTAATGCAGACAATTTTGTACATCGAATGCAGCAGTGATAGACCCCTCGATGAAAATACACGACGGATATGGCTTCATATGTAGGTAGAGCATATCCTGTGTCCCTACTTGGTGTGAATGTGGGTGTAAATCTATACAAAATTGAAAAGCTGTAACTCTGGACTTGCCTGGTTTAGTGTTTATAATTGGGTATGATTAATTAGAAGGTAGGCAGGTAGTTTTAATTAAAGTTATTAATATAAACTATGTTTAAAATCAACATGGCTTCATTGTTTTTGGTATTGTTGGTTTAATATAGCAAACATTCACAACCAGTGTCGGACTGACTAGGCATTTTACAGGGCAACATTTTTAGGCAAAGTTTATATGAACTTTTTTACTCAAAACAAATAATTTTATAAATATAATAAAAAAACAGTGAAATAAAGGTATAAAATTAAATTTATTTCAAAATGTTTATCGATTTTTACTTTTATTTTTAAATAATTGTTCAGATATCACGGAAACTAAGCACTTTTAGTCACATATTTATATAAACTTTTTTAATTAGAATGATTCATTGTACATAATATGCATAATATTATTTCTTGTTTAATTTATTTAAATATTGACAATTTTTTTTTCAAATTTTTGAAAATTTTAAAATATCGGCAACTGTCACATAAATTTACTTACTAGTGATTTTTTTAATATCGGGTTACGAGTCGGCAGGCGAGTATGACGGTCCCGCGAGCGCGGAATGACTATTCCATACGTGTTGTAGACTATACTTTTTCTTCGACTGCAAATATGAAACACTGTATGGCTTTAAACTGCGGACAAGGTTAAAAACAATGTTTTTTGTGACTCGACATTGTAAATGCAACAAAACATATATTTTTAAATAAAGCAATTAATGTTATTTAATAATTTTATCAAATCAGTACTTAAAAAAGACTTTTATTTAATTTTAGCACATATTTACAAATTATAATTCAAAAATTGAAGGTTATGTCAGATTGTTGTGACATATATCAGGTTTAAATATTTAACAATGGATGGAGCAGTTTTAATTTTTTGAACTAAACTGATAAAAAACTGGTCAAATATTAAGAAAAACTAATAAACTTTATGTAATTTTAACGCAAAGCTTTAAATTGCACTAAATTATTCAATATTTCATGGTAAAATATATATATTTTTGCTAATTTTGCTAGAGTTTTCTTTACTTTTATAAACAAAAGATGGCACTACATGTGCTCATTCTAACACCGGATACGGAATATTCATACCGTATCTAGAGCTAGAATGGATTCATTCTGTGTTTGAAAAGTGTGTGTATTCGCTTACATTCTAAAGCAGTCGTAGAAAATAATATATTCTAAGAATTTTTTTATGTATACATTTATCTAAAAATGCTTAGTTTTGGAGATATAACCAGTTCAATACTGTCCACAACCCTAATCATAGGCGCCAACTCCGGGGGCTGAGGGGACATGGCCCCCCTGAACTCATAACAGATGGCCTGGGCCCCCTTGGAATATTGTCTATACTTCACAATATTTAAATATATTTTCAGTCTTTAATTCCTTTAATAATATGTAACTTTGTAACTTTTATGATTTTTTTTTTCAAAAAATGGAATTTTGAAAAGACAGCGCCTATGCAACTAATATTCCTGTGAAAATACATTAAGTAGGTTTATTAGCTTTTGGCTCATCAAAATGCATCAGAGCTTTAAGCCCATGAGAGGGATAGAGGATCATACTTTAAAGAGGATAAGCGGAATTAATTTTGAAGACAAACATCAATGTGGAAGATTATGTTTGTTTACGTTTTAATTCGCTTTTAATGCAGCCAGGACTAGTTGCAGTAACTCTGAGGTCAGTTTAAGTTTCAAAGAATGGCCAATTAAAACTCATTATTAGGGCCGTAGGGCTCATTTCCGGACCATCCTGTACAAGAACTTTTTTTTTATTTTTAACCGACTTTCAAAAAGAAGGAGGTTATTAATTCGACGTGTGACTTTTTAACTTTTTGGAACGGATGAACGTAATTTAATTAAACTTTTTGCAACCTAAAGAAGGCATTCATGAGGTGGTCCCGTTTCAATTTGATGCTCGGATAATGCCGGGTAAGCCGGATAATTAAAATAAATCTAATCATTTTAACGCAATTTCACTTAAAACCGGCTTAATTTGGTTCTAATACCAACCAAATTTTTAGAGAAATATCGGATAACTCGGATAAACCGGATAACTTGATTAAGGGGTCACTCAAATGTTACAGAAGACTAAAAATCTTTTAAATGCCGCTAAACTTGATTCTGTGGACCTGTTATATTAAAATACCAAGGGAGAATGATAAAATTTGTGATTTTACCATAAGGCGTTGTTTGATTATTACGCACTAATAGTGCGTTGTTGCCGAGATGAAAGGACAACTATAATTTAGCTTAGATGAAGTTACAAATCTACAAGTTACGTGTCTCTAAAAAGTAAAAAATAAAAACTTTTCTCAAAAAAAATAAACCGACTTCTATGTCTCTAAAAAGTAAAAAATAAAAGATACTTAAGTCGGTGCCGATTTCACAGCAAAACAATTTAACAACAAAAATAATTGTTAGTATTTAATTTAGGAAATGGTGAAATTGGCACCGACCTTTTTATTTTTTACTTTTTTACATTTTTCCAGCGAAATTTTTTTTATGGAGAATCACACCTTAGTTGTAACAAAACATTTTTTGTTTTGGGAGCCTGTTTTGTTCTCTCGGGGTGTAGTATTGGTCGGCAAAGAAATATTGGTAAATTCTTAATAAAATCCATCTTTATTTTCATAAACAGTAAATAATGTTCTTCCTAATAGACTAAATAACTACATACCTAATGTAACTTTAACTGGTAACAAGCGTTACTTTAATAATAATTTTTAATAAATTTTGAGAAATATTTGTTTTCATTTTAACGGTATAATTTTCTCTCCCTTGCGAGCATATTTCAGGAAACAATACACTTCAATTATCCCCACTACATATGCGTAATTTAAGCAGTTGGGGCTGCTTAAATATTACGTTACATCTGCCCCCCAGATTGCAAGATGGGCACTTAACTGTTTAATTCACATTTTGCAATATTAGGTAAATGCAAAGCATAATTAAAGGTTTTTAAAAACCTTAGAATAATAACACTGAATTTATATATTCATTGCTAATAACTATAAAAAACTCAACATTTAATAACTTTTAAAGCTATTTTTAAAATAAATACCTATTTCTAATCGAAATATGTAACTAAAGGAATATAATATAACCTAACTAATGAAATAATTATAACTTATAACTAATAATTAAGTAAGTACTATAATAGTAACGAATAATTCGTTCAATATACCTAAACCAAAAAATTAAATAATACTTATAAATATTTTTTTCAGTGTATGTACCTTATTAAGGTAAATAATAAAAATATTAATTTTAATAATAAAATAAATAATAATTTAAGGTACCTTTTTTACAGTGTATCCGTCTGATTGAAAATCCACGTAGAATAAACATTTCTTTGCACCTCATTTGTCCTTTTTTGCGAATTTATTTATGAAACGCAAAAAATGAATTGGCGATAAAATATTTCAATCTTTTTTCAAATATTAAAATTATCAACTATACTAAATTTTATATAACCTAATATCTAATTTATTAATAATATAAATAATAAAAACGCGTTAAAGGTTGCAGGATACCTGTTTATATGATATCCATATTTACAAAGATGCTGCAGTTCTAGGATTTAACCTACGCCATTCATCCTTGAAACATCATATTTTTCTTTGCGTTAGATTCTAAAATAGATGAATCTAGCCTCCTGTTGGTTGCCAGATGTAACAAAACATTTTTTGTTTTGGGAGCCTGTTTTGTTCTCTCGGGGTGTAGTATTGGTCGGCAAAGAAATATTGGTAAATTCTTAATAAAATCCATCTTTATTTTCATAAACAGTAAATAATGTTCTTCCTAATAGACTAAATAACTACATACCTAATGTAACTTTAACTGGTAACAAGCGTTACTTTAATAATAATTTTTAATAAATTTTGAGAAATATTTGTTTTCATTTTAACGGTATAATTTTCTCTCCCTTGCGAGCATATTTCAGGAAACAATACACTTCAATTATCCCCACTACATATGCGTAATTTAAGCAGTTGGGGCTGCTTAAATATTACGTTACATAGTATTTTGTAACTCAGTATCGAGTCATCAAAGTTTTAAAACGAAAAGCCATGTTTAAGTCAATATTTAAAATTCATATTATTTGTTTGGACAGTTCAAATGCATTTTCACTAAAAGTTTTTTCTGGCTATGTAAATTAATAAGCAAAGGAAAACCAGCACGAGATTTTAATTACTTTCTATGCTGGAATATTTCTATTTTAACAGAGCTATTTTTAACAAAGAAAAATTCGTCATGTAATTAAAAACTATTAGTTGGTTAGTTAAATATGGGTAAATATGGGTAAATATGGTTCTGAGTAATTTACCTCGGGAATAAGCGAGCTGTTCTATCGTTCATAGCATAAATTCAGCACTGATTGGAAGCGACCTTAAGACGCCTGTCGCCACTTTGCAACAACGCAACGCCAGTGTATCTATGATAAAATCTAGTAAATATGACAAAAGGTGACTAATAATGACTAGAAAGCAGTCGCTTAGAGATATTTTCCTGATGTAATATTTTAAAAACGCTGCTATTGACAAATGAACTACCCCGCTTCAGAATAGAGAAGGATTTTCTGCGGCCAAAACAAAAAAAAATATAAACTAAATTAATTTATAAAACCTTTTAATAGATCCTTGGATGGAATCTGACCAACGAACTAATAACTCTTCTCTCTACACCTTTTCAAGTTGTAAATCAGAAAGTGTGATATTAATTGCAGACAGTGTAATTTGTTATTCAGATTTTTAAAATAAATTTCAGAAAGTATAAATTTTAATTCAGATTTTTAAATTATATTTCAGAAAGTGTAAATTGTAATTCAGATTTGCAAGTTATATTTCAGAAAGTATAAATTGAAATTCAGATTTGTAATATATATTTCAGAAAGCGTAAGTTGAAATTCAGAAAGTGTAAATTATATTTCAGAAAGTAGAAATTAATTTTCAGAATGTGTTATTTTATTTAAATTTGGATCTGTAAATTCAATTTCAGTGTAAATTAATTTTAGGAAACGGTAATTTGTAAATAAGAAATCATAATTTTTATTTCGGAACGTATTATTTTATTCAACAAAATTTAAAAAAAGTAGCAGTTATGTATTATATTATATGTATTCGGTATTAAATATTGAACAGCAATAAATTAAAATTAAAAAAAAAAATGTATATTTTACATAAATATTGTTAGGTTGGTAAGTTTAGTTTTATTTTGAAGTTTCTCGATAGATAAATATTTCTGAAATTTAATTTACACTTTCTGAAATACAATTTACACTTTCTGAAATACAATTTACTCTGTAATAATAATATAAAGTTATAATTTCTGAAATATAATTTACACTTTCTGAATTTCAACTTACGCTTTCTGAAATATAATTTACACTTTCTGAAATTTAATTTATACTTTCTGAAATATAAATTGCAAAATCTGAATTACAATTTACACTTTCTGAAATATAAGTTGAAAATATGAATTACAATTTACACTTTCTGAAATATAACTTGCAAATCTGAATTACAATTTATACTTTCTGAAATTTAACTTGAAATTCTGTATATCAATTTACACTTTCCTATTTACAACTTAAAAAAGTGTAGAATAGGCATTTCATTTGTAAAAACTGACAAAAACGTAGCCAACATATACATTTATCTGTCTTACTCGCACAGCTTTGTTCTAACAAAGACAACAATAACAGTTACTGGTAATTGTTATTATTCAGGCCTGAATATATCTACTATTTGTTTACAAACAAACCGAGATGTTGGCGATACTTTATATTAACGGTATGCCTATTCTAGAGAGAATAGCCTGTAGCTGCGAGTCTGTGGTTACTAATATTAGTATAATACACGAAAATATTTATAAATAATATTTTAAGCATTTTATAATTTTATAGGTAGGTACACAAATTGTTCTAAAATAGATTATAAACTTTCCCATGATAAATATTTCAGTGAAATATTTTGACTGCCACAGGTGCACCTGTGCCACCTAGGTGGCCTGTGCTTGTGTTGACATTAAGCGTAACCTATAGCGCCGCAAGCCAATTTTTTTCGAAAGCTGAAGGGTAACACGGAAAAAAAATTATAGCTAGGAGCGCTATAACACACATACCAAGCAAATTATAATCGCTTATTATATAAATACAAGGCTTTCTCTTACAATTATGGCAGTCAGTGTAAAAATTTATATGAAATACTTTAATTGTTTAGTGAATAATAAAATATAACAAATAGTATGGCATTTATAGCTTAAATAGATTTAATTATTGTCCGTGCTAATAATTTTTATAATATAATAAAATTTCTGTAAATTTATAATAGTGCCTGTAATAAATATAATCGTGTCTGTAATATATATAATCGTTTCCAATTTATTTTTAACATTATTAGTTATTGTGTCCCTTATAATCTATAGCTTAAATCACTATAATTTGCCACTGTTACCAAATATCTTATAATGTATAGCGCAGAGCCCACTAATTTCTTTCCGTGAAGATAACTTAATAATTCTTAAAAAAAAACTGAATATTGAGTTTTTATTTTGTTTTTACGCTATTGTATCACAATTGTTTTTATTGTAAAAGTCAGGGGTGACCAAGAAAAATGCAAGGGAGACTCAAGCACCCTTCGCCTTCCCCTAGTTACGAACCTGGAAATTTAATGGTTTTTTTGCTGTGTAGAGGTATAAAGAATTCAAGTGTCACATATATTCACTAAGTAATATTCAGACTTTGAAATTCAAACATGACATAACATAAAATGTGGTATTTCTGATAAGAAATCCTGTGAAATTCAATAGAGACGCTGTAAAATATAGCATAAAAGTTGCCAGCCGAGATTTTACATTAATGAGAGAACTTCCTTATACGTCGGAAATAAATGAAGAATATATGTGACTGAAAAAAAAAATATATATATATACAGGGTGTCTCAACGAAGCCGTTTATATAGTAAAGTATTCACTTTAGAGAAAAACTTTAAAGGGAAAAGTTGTATGGTTTCAAAAAAGGCACATTTTAAAAATATTTTGAAATATACACGATGGTCTTCCTAGGGTGGGTAACATCTGACTTAATTTTTCTAAATGGAATGATATATTTTTTATTAGGGAGCGTTCAAGTATTACGTAACGCAAAAGTTGGCCATTTTTTACTACCAACCCCCCCCCCCATGTAACGCGGCGTAACATTTTCGAGACTAATACATGTTTTTAAGAACTTTTTGTCATATTTTATGATGTAGAATCACCCGTTAAAATTTCGGACCCTATTTCAAATACACCGTGTATACTCCATTTTATTTGTAAGGAAGATACAGTGAGACTTATTTATTAATTACATCGGCACTTAGTGCTACTAAGAGTGCCGATGTATTGAAATCTTCGCCGAAAAGTCAAAATCTTTTACCACGTTTTTTTCACATTTCCAACGTTTTAGACCAGTCGAAATCAGTAAAAAAAAAATTTTGAGTCCGACTGTCTGTCTGTCTGTCTGTCTGTCTGTCTGTCTGTCTGTCTGTCTGTCTGTCTGTCTGTCTGTCTGTCTGTCTGTCTGTCTGTCTGTCTGTCTGTCTGTCTGGGTGTAAACTCCATTTCTACATGAGATATCGACTCGGTTTTTTGCATATTGTTTCTTATCGTATTCCGAAGAGCTGATTAGATTTAGGGGGTAAACGATTGGGGGTAAGGGGGTAAAAATAGGGTAAAACTCCTATTTTTAGCGTTTTTGTTTATAATTAAAGCAATTATTATTGTATTTGGTTAATTTAGCACTTGTATAAAATATAATTTTAAATTGGTCAAAAAATGTTATAAACAACGTTTTCCTGAAACGCATTGTTTTTGAGATATTGGCGTTTAAAGCAGCAAAAGGTTTTTTTAGCATATCTCACATATTTATAATCCGATTTCAAAAAATTATATTTTAAATAAAAGCTCTTTTTAAGCCCTATAAAAAATGTTATACAGTTTTTTGCTAGAATAAAATGTTTTAAAGATACGGAATTTAAAATCAAACAAAACACCTAGTTTGAAATTTGCAAACTAGATGGCTCTAGTGTACAATAGTGCCGATGTTTTGACAGGGTGCTTGCAACGTTTCATCTAGTTTTAATTAATTCCTTCAGAGGGACCCAATTTTTGTTGCATTTTCGCCGGAGTATGATAATGATATTAAACTTAAAGTACCTACTATGCCTAGCTACGGTATGATTTTTATTTTTAGCAAAATGATAAAAGACTTAAAACTTTTCATGAAAAAGAATACTAAAACTCAGTAATCATCTTATCTATGAAATATAAATTGATAAGTCTTAAAGACCCTTAATGGAAAAGTGAAAGAATATCCTATTTTTTACTTGAATGTATAAAAGAAAGTCTTAAGGTATAACAAATATTTTTGATCAATATAATGGTAAGGTCTGATTACACAGGTCTGCAAACTGGTTTTTAAAAGTTCGCCTGCGGGGATAAAACTTTCATACATTTGTATGAAATTTAAAATTTTACCATTGTTTTAAAATTTTAGACCATTACAATTGTAAAAAAATTGCCTGCGGCGATACGGCTTTCTTAACTTTTGTTTTAAATTTATGTTTTTAAACATAAAACATTCGATTAAAAACGTCAAAAATTAACAGAATTCATAAAAGATATCGCCTGCGGCGCTAACTCAGTTAATCAAGGGCTGACAATAATTTCTTTGGTCTTCGTTACTTTTTTGTGCTTTTTATATTTTTTGTATTATATAATATCAGGTTATTTTTTATACAATCATTCTTTTATATAATATATTTAAAAAAATATATATTATATTTTCTCCTATTTATGTTTTTACTAATTTAAAAAAAATTCTGTATAATTTCCCATAATTGGCCATTTTAATTAATTAGTTAAAACATAACCTGGTATTTGCTTTTTTTAAGGAAGTTTTTTAGTTAGACAGACCGACCTATTATTAATAATAATAATTATTAGCATGTGCAGTTGCTATTATATTAGTAAAATGAAATCGATTTGGTAACTTTTTTTCAAGGTTGGTACCACGAAAATAACCAAAAACTTGCGTGAAAATCGCCGAAAAATAGAACATGTTCTAAATAATTTGATGGCACGAAAATGGCCTCAAACTTGCCTGAAGGCATGCGCAGTCACTGAATCATTCTTGCAACAAACTTGCGCACAAATTGCTCTGTGTAAAGTGCCCAGGTAGCAAAATAACATGACATTCACGTGAAAGCCACGTTAATATGTGACATGTGATGTTAAGATTGTAGTCTCATTTAACAAGAATGTAGCATGGTGGGGATGTCCTAAGTCCGCCCCTAATAACATCACACAATGACATCCCGAAAATAACGTGTTTGTGACATCATAAATCCACATTCCTGTTATATCTAATATCTTATGGATGCCGTTACTGGTATTTTAATATTTAAATAATATCCTAGGATATTAGCTTTTTCTAAATAAAACCATTAAAAACGCTATAACCCTATAAAAAAAATCGGATTTAAAATCAATCAGTAATTGAAACAATCACAGATAGAAACAGATAGATTCTAAATACGAAATTGCAGATTAAGCGGAGAATATATTCCTTTAATCCGTGTCCGTGGTCTTGAGAAGCCCGGCAGGGCCCCCTATCCATTGGAAATCGTATAATGTGTATACAATTTCCTTATAATAATTTACTCTATCAACATCATCTTATATCGATTTTTTTGCTTCGAACGTCGGTGAGAAGCAAAATAACATGACATTCACGTGAAAGCCACGTTAATATGTGACGTGCCATATATTCACAGCGTTGCTAAATATTTGTTATTAAATAACATGGTTGTCACGTCACACGTGTTACGTTGCAAATGTGATGTTAAATACATGTTATTTTTCAATATTATGTGATGTTATGATTTAGTTTAAAAATACACCCAAAAGTGATGTTAATTTCTTGTAATATAACATCCCTTGCTACCTGGGTGGCTTTAAAAGCCACTAGTTGTATGCTAACGATTTCCCCAATAAAGGGTTTTAGTACCTACATTTAAGTATGCTGATTTCGAAAATGACATTTATATTCATCTTATCTTGTGTGCATAAAATTTGATAAGTGTACTTCATTTTTAAATCAATATTTTAAAATATAGAATTACTTATATAATATTATCTAATATTATTTTTTTAAGTGCATAAGAGATAAAATAATTGAATGAAAATTAGTAGGTACCATCATTTTCATAGAAAACGCTCACATCACAGGACCCTGAGGTACCCCAACATTTTAAATTTTTAGTTGTGGTATATGTACTTTACTAAGATTGACACTGACATTTTCCGTAATAATTAAGTAAGGTTAAAGTACAGTCTATATTATATAGTGCAAGTCCTGTCTTTAAGCATATATGCTTATAAGCAAAAAGGTTAACAAATTTTATTATAAATGATATTTATACAGTATGTCTCCAGATAGAGTTACAAAGAGGAATTTATTTTTTATTTTTGATTTGATCTCAAAAAAAGTCACTCTTTATAACTTGCCCTGCTTGATTTTAAACTCCCAAAACACTAAGCTCTTTTTGTACAACTCTTACGGTTCATGGGATAATGTTTTTTTCTTCAAAATAGTGTCTTCAAAAATATAAAGAAAAAAAACATCATCAATCATATTTTAAGATATCAAAAATAAAAAAATCTTTGTAATTCTAACAGTTGGTTTGTGTAATTTGGTGTAATTTTTGCGTGCCAAGCCTCAATGATGGCCTGTCGTAATTCTTCAGCATTATGACCCAGGAAAGTTAGTTTCTTTCATCGCTCTGACTCCGGTATGGAAAGGGTTTTCCCGCAGATAATTCATTAATTGCATATCTTCTTCTGCACTACTCATTCTACTTCGACCAGAACCCCGCTTTCTGTAAATCTGTCCAGTTTCCTCAAGTTTTATCTTTGCTCGCATTATAGTGCTGTTTGCAACATTTAATTCAGTGGCTATTTCACGTACACTTATCCCGTCATTTATTCTTGCTGTTATAATACATTTTTGATAATTTGTAAGCTGCGGCATAACTAATGTGAATTATTTTGACAAGTAATGTCATAATAATGTTTGACAAATAAATGTCAAAGAGACCTTGATAAAGTTCAGTATAATCTGTAACATTTTTATGTGTAAGCGTTTATTATGAAAACGATGGTACATAAAGCAATTCTTAGGTTTAATCACTGTATCAAAATTAACTTAAAAATTTGATTTAAAAACTGGTAAATATCATAATGACATTTATCAGAAACGACTTATTATAAGTCATTATAAGAACCCTGCCTATTTTGAATAAGAAGATTTATTAAAAGTTTTACGGATCTGTTAACCGCTTATCAGCCATTCAGGCCTATTCACACGTACCATTGATATTGAGATTTGTGGCAATATTGACGAAAATTGCAAGGTCATGTATTAAAACTGCACGGGATTGTAATTTTTGTCAATATTGAATAGATTTCAATGGTACATGTGAATAGGCCTGATGAGCAGTGCATTTCTCAAAGTGAGATATTTTATGAAGCTGAAGTTTGCAATGTTTTTTTGCATCGAAAATTCAAATAGTATATTAAAGTACTAGTTTCATAACATACGTTTTTAGCGCACGAGTACAAGTTTTCTAGAGCTTTAATATACTATTTGAATTTTCAATGCATAAAAACGTTGCAAACTTTGGCTTCATGATATTTTAATGGTACCATCTTGCTCGATGTTCCAACTTACCCCTATATTGAAAATCCCTCTAAAGTCGTTTTTATTATGAGTTTTCATTAAAAATATGGATGAATTAAGAGCGAGTATTATTTTTTCATTATTTGTTACAAATCAAACTACTTCTTTGTACTTATTACGGTGAATCAAAAAAAAAAGATCCATTCTTGAAATCAAAAACGCTCCTTGGTATAAAACGGTGGCAGGATTTTTGAGCTGCCACCGTTTTTTACCAACTTTTAGGCAACCGATCGTTTTTGATCGAAAATCGGGATTTTCGGACAAATTGTTGTACTTATACTCGACCGAGGGGTAAACCGCAGAGGAATTCAGGTGTACAAATTGGAGGTAATCTGGAGGAAATCTTTGAAGGTTACGAGGTAATCTGAATGAAATCTTTAAAGATTTCCTCCTTTTCGGAGATAAATTTCAAATAAATAAAGTCAATATTATTTTAATTTCTAAATAATAGGTCCCCTTTTGTCTGCCTTTTTAAACGAAACTAATTTCATCCGCGCTTAACAGACTACTTGATGATTCGTACTTTTTGTCTAGTTCGTGAGTCAACTATCTGAGAGTATATTTTAATACTATAGTATAAATATATTTTCTAAATATAAATTCATTTTTTATATAAAAACTTTTCGCAAAAAAAAAGAACCGACTTCTATGTCTCTAAAAAGTAAAAAATAAAAAATACTTAAATCGGTGCCAATTTCACCATTCCCTAAATTAATTACTAACAATTAATTTTTTATTATTTTATTATTTTTTGCTGTGAAATTGGCATTTTTATTTTTTACTTTTTAGAGACATAGAAGTCGGTTCATTTTTTTTGCGAAAAGTTTTAATTTTTTACTTTTTAGAGACACAAAACTTGTAGACTTGTAACGTCATCTAAGCTAAATTATAGTTGTCCTTCCATCTCGGCAAGCTGCTGACGTGACAACGCACTGTTGGCGGTAGAAAGTTTTTTAAATTCGGTTTCAGCACACAAAAATACTTAAGAAATTATAGGTTTAGTTCTTGGAGAAGCATTTTTTTTGTAGACCAGTGTTATTGGACAAGAGAAAACATGAAACAGAAGTCCTTTTGTTAAACATAAAAAAAAAACTCCAACCGTTTATGTATTAAAGCACAATATACATGTGGGATAATAGTCTAAAATAGTAATGCGCGACCAATGACCCTAAGTGCCTATTCACAAGCTCGCATAAGAACATAAAACATAATAATGCGATGCCGTGATTGGCTTGATGGGCCGCCATGTATCTTTTAAGCCAATCACGGCATCGCATTCTTATGTTTTATGTTCTTATGCAAGCTTCTGGATATGCCTTAAAGGGCCGTCCATATATTACGTAACGCGCCTAGGGGGGGTCAGAGAAATTGTTACAGTTTGTGACAGGGGGGAGGGGGGTCTAGATAAACGTTACGTAACGGAATTTAATAAATTTAATGTTTATTTCCTAAGCTTGCAGATGTATTTTTATTTAAACATAAATTACTATTTAGTGGCCCATAATTCCCTTTTTCACACAAAAATTGACGAAACTATGCATATTTAAATAATATTGTAATCAGAAAAAAACTGTTGACATTGATATTAAAAAAAAATCTTACGGCCCTGTTCTTGCGTGATCTTGCCGATGAATCATCGGCGATGATACATTTTCGCGCGAAATGTGTACTCACAGAACACCAATGTGTGTACTATTTTGTGTACCTGTGCATAAACAATATACGTGTTATATGTGACACTCAGTGTAAAAAGAGGTACCTAGTATTTTTTCCCTGTGTTATATTGATTATGAATATTTTTTTAAAGTTTGAGTGATTTTTTCGTGTAATTTATTTTAAGGTTATGTTATACTATATTTTAGGTTCATGTTTGTTTTGTCGAGAAAAACGAATCAATAGTGAAAATACAGTTAAATTTATTGCGAAACAAAACTTTTATAATGTGACAGTTTGTTACACAGGGAGGAGAAGGGGACAATTTTTTTGAAAAATTGCGTTACGTAATATATGAACAGCCCCTAATACGTTTGATTAAATTTGATAAATAGATAGCACATGCAGATCTCTTTATTTTAAGTTATTCATGATCTATAAATAAATTGCACATACTTACTGTAAGTGTATAAATAAACAAGAATGTAATGGCTCTAATAAAACAACTATCGACAACTTTAAATGATAATGACTCAGGACGTTTTTTATTTAATTACAAAGGCTTTTCAAAATAGACTTACATTAAATTAATGATATAGGTTTGGACTTTAGAAAACGAGTATTTTTTACGACTAAAGGTAGAACACATTTTAGCAAATGTTGTCGATTTATCTATGTTTGACAACAATAAGGACCTTAAGTGATTTTTGTGAATAAGCAGGATTTTTTTTTCTATAAATCCAAACCAAGTTTGCCTTGATGTTTGGTGTGTTCTAAGCTAGCTAATCTATGGTCTGATTTTTTTTTTCATGCAAGATAGTAAATTAAAAATCGCACAGTAAATATTTTTACAACAGGTTTGAATAGTATATCGTCGGCTTACAAGTAAAGAGCACTAAGTCCAAAAACATGGTTTTGAGATATTGACAAATTTAACTTTCAATGTTGTTTTTAAATTTTTGTAATAATTGTTTTTGGAAAAAAACTACCTCAAATTGCAATGACATGTTTGGACATAATGATGTCCCATTTGCAGTTAAATAAAGAAAAATTGAAGTAGTTTAATTCAACTAAATTTGAAAAAAGGCATGGACTTAGTGCCTTTTACTTGCAGGCCCACGACGTCGGCTTACAAGTAAAGAGCACTAAGTCAATAAAATAATATAAAAAACAACTATTTAAAATTAAAACCCTTCTATTAATTAAAAGTAATGTATAACTATAAAGTAGAAAACAAGATGTTTACATACATTTTCAAAAACTAGATTTTTAAAAGAAGGGTTTGGACTTTTTGATTGTTTAAAGAACGTTTCCAAAATTAATAAAATTAATTAGTATTAATTATATGAAACTGCTTACTATGACAGAACTAAGACAGTTTTCAAAGGCCATCGGCTGTGCCGGCAAAGAAGCATCTCCTAAAGTTAATAATTATAATGAATCATTATTAATGATAAAACACTTCACCGTGCAATTCTAAGGGCTGTTTTCCGAACTTGCCGCGAACTTTAGTTTTTTTATTTATATTCTTGTTATTTATGTAGGAGGATTTAAGAGCAAAATTAAAATAATCTATCAGTTAAAATTTGAATGCGTTTGTCAGTACAATAAATAACGCGATATTGTATCATATAAATGATTCAAGCAATCATATTTTTATAAATTAACTCTTTTTAGAAAGTCGCTTAGTGCAGAAATATTTGAAATAATCTACAAGTAAAACGCACTAAGTGCACTAAGTGACTTAGTGCCTATTGCCAGATAAAATTTTAATCAAAATCAAATTGGTGCGTTTTGTATAGTGGGTAACTCCCTTGGCAGTCCACCTAGAAGTTAGTTCGGTTTACCTATACATAGATCATCAAAAATTAACTACAGTGCTATTAAAATCCCATTTTTGCAAAAAAGTGACTTAGTGCCTTTTACTTGTAAGCCGACGATATGTTTGTGTATAGAATATAGTTATGTTTTATAAAATAAACTACACAGTGTATTCGCAAATCCAATATTCGAATCTGTTTTGAAAATATTCACAGTGCGATTTTTAATTTACTATCTTGCTTGATGAAACAGACCATAGAATTTTTATTTAAATTGTCCATTTTGACAACAGGTACTGTCTAAATGTTTTATTTATGGTTTTAATGTGTACTTCTTTAGTAACAACACTGTAATTTTACCGTTTTAATGCTTTAAAGTTTAAAGTATTTAAATTTATTTTACAAGAAGGTGTTTTAAAGAGTTTTTGGCCTTTTTCTAAGCCAGCACCTAGTACCGACACGGCAAATCAAATTATTTAAATCTATAAAGAAATTTCACTGCTCTGCTACAGAATTTGCACAATCAATGAGAAAATCCCTACCAAAATGTCATATAGCTGCTGTTTCACGCTTTTTGCGATCATCAGTGAACATATTTGTTTATAGATTTAAATAGTTTGCCGTCTATAAGGCACTAAACTTTATTTTCATTTTTTAGATTTTTAGTCTTAAAACCTCGTATTTCTTATTTAAATTTCCCGCCGCATTCCCTTGACTGTCACAGATCGCTGTGCCACACTGTACTGTACTGTCATACACTAAGTTTGGTTTTATGTCAATCTTATAGTATAAGCTATACATAACTTTTACACTATAATGTGACATTTAACAGACTTTGCTCCATATTATATGGACCATAAACAGCTGTTCTTAAAGTCATTCATTTTAAGGAGGGATTCTATTGAATGTATACATAAAAAAATATGTAAAATCGATCATAAAGGGAATTATTCCCTTATTATAAATACGTATAATAAAAATGTAGCAGGCCATAGTAGCTTTGCTGCATCATTGAAATTTTGGTTTTTAACATTTTAGTGTAATTTTTTGGCCTTCAAAACGTGACACTTTACATATAAATGCATTTTTCTCTAAAACAGTTAATTCTATTTTGCGGCTCTTATAAGCTCATAATCACACGCATTTTGCGTGTTCTTATAGGCCCATAAGGGGTCTCTACTTTTTTTTCTGTTGGGTTGGCAACATACAAAAGCCTATCTCTTGACGTTTTGCGTGCAAATGTCAATGTCGATTTAAAGTTTAATTTTTTACAAAATTTTGTGTTTGGGTTATATTTTACCGTGTTAAAATTGTGGACTGGTTAATTGCAGTGAAAAAAGAAGAGATGACTGTAAAATATATCAAAATATCATTTGTTCTTAGAATTTTAAACATAGTGTAAACTGTAATGCCAACCCAAAACAAAAATCCTTAAATCAGTCATCAATTTAAATGTAAGTTTTTTTTTAATTTTAGAGCAAAATAGAAAAAAATTGTATGAAGCACTCGTTTCGTAACAAGTTTTTAGAGCACAATAATCTAGAAAACTCGCCGCAAGCGGCTCGTTTTCTAAACTTGTACTCGTGCGCTAAAAACGTATGTTATGAAACTAGTACTTTAATATACTATTCTTTAATCGGATAATTAAAACTTGTCAACTTCGATGTTTATGTCAAATAATATTTATTTTACTAAGGGCATATCCACAGGCTCGCATAACAACATAGTACATAACAATGCGATGCCGTGATTGGCTTACAAGATACATGGCGGTCCATCAAGCCAATCACGGCATCGCATTTTTATGTTTTATGTTCTTATGCAAGCTTCTGGATAGGTCTTAAGTCAGATTAACTTAGCTTATTAAATTATTTTAATCTAAATTAAAAAAAAAAACTTAATTTACACCACTAAAAAAATCAAAATCGACTTACAAGTTACTTTTTGTGTCCCAATTTTTCCGATATAAGTATTCTGTTTATTCTGTTTATTTAATTAATCGTTTTATAGTGGTAAATATGACAGATTTTGTTAGTGAGTACCAGAGCAGGACTGGCCTTACAAAACGGCGCGGTCGATTTTCACGTAGACCGGCCTTCTATGGTCTTGGGTGCTCTGTTTTGAATCTTGAACAATGATATGGATTGAATAAATTGACTTGACGGCACTCCATCCCGCCATGAGGCACCGCAACTTTTCTCATTCTGTAAACCTGAGTAGCAGTTTATTGACGGGGTCTGTCAGACCACACTTTACAGGTTAAGGGTTAAAAGTAGGTACTTACCACGCACGTAGATGTAAGATCTTGGCGGTCATCAACAGAGAAGCGTCGTTGACACTAGTGCAAGCTAGGGGGCTCCCAGAGGCAGGGGGACCGATGGTAAGAATAACCGCGTGGTCTAACTGCACCGACAGTAACCTGCTTGATTTCCCGGAATTTATGCTACCGAATAAAACAAAATGTTAAGGTGGGTTTACTCTACTCTTTTTATTTTTTAACTAAAAGAATTACATTCTTTCAATTAACAAAATAGTATATTCTATAACTAGTATGGAATAGACAATATTCCGCGCGAGCGGAAAGTTTGTCATACCAGCCGGCAGGCGAGTATGACGGTCCCGCGAAAGCGGAATGACTATTTTATACGTGTTGTAGACTATACTTTTTCTTCGACTGCAAATATGAAACACTGTATGGCTTTAAACTGCGGACAAGGTTAAAAACAATGTTTTTTTGTGACTCGACATTGTAAATGCAACAAAACACATATTTTTAAATAAAGCAATTAATGTTATTTAATAATTTTATCAAATCAGTACTTAAAACAGATTTTTATTTAATTTTAGCACATATTTACAAATTATAATGCAAAAACTGAAGGTTATGTCAGATTGTTGTGACAGATATCAGGTTTAAATATTTAACAATAGATGGAACAGTTTTAATTTTTTGAACTAAATTGATAAAAAACTGGTGAAATATTAAGAAAAACTAATAAACTTTATGTAATTTTAACGCAAAACTTTAAATTGCATTAAATTATTCAAAGTTTCATGGTAAAATATATATATTTTTGCTACAGTTTTCTTTACTTTCATAAACAAGAGATAGCACTACATGTGCTCATTCACAACACTTGATACGGAACATTCATACCGTATCTGGAGCTAGAATGAATTCATTCTGTGTTTGAAAAGTGTGTGTATTTGCTTATATTCTAAAGCAGTCGTAGAAAAAATATATTTAGCCCCCCTTGGCCGTTGCTTAGTCAAAACTTGTACCTATACGTTTAGATATTTGGATAAACATTCCTATACTTTTTAGATAGGGGAGGGTAGGCCGCCATAAGACATGGGCCACCATGAGAATTTGAATTTTTTTTAACAGGAAATGAAGAGAACCCCATTGGTCATATAATAGTTACCTCCTCTCCCAGCCGCACATTCCAATATATTTTTGTTCAAGGCCCGCTTAGCCTTAAATGAATAGTGCCTGTGAGTGGTGGTTTTGAGCAAAAAAAAAACACCAAAACAACCAAAAACCAAAGATATATTAAATTGCACAATTTGGCAACAGCTCGAAAGACCGAGTTGAATGTGGGATGTAGACGTTAGTCTGTACCACTAAGCTACTAAATTAAAAAAAAAATAAATAAAAGCCCTGATTGGTCGAACTAATTTTTAAGGTTATGTTTATGTACCTACTAAATGATATAAAGAATATATTTTTTTTGTTTTAAAAAATAAAATGATGGGTAAACTCACCTTTTATGAATTAAAATGTTTAATGAAAATTTCTTCGCCGAGGAAGAAGTGGATGTGTTTTCCGTCACTTACGGGGTAAGCACGCTGGATGATAAGAGGGCTATCGGATAGGGAGGTTAGGTGCACAGCAAAGAACCGCACTAAAGCAATGCCCACAGAGGACTGACGGCCGTCGTTAGCGCGAATTTTCCGATCTGTCGTGGAGGGATGTTGCGCCGCCTTTTCCGCGTGGACCAGTGGACCATTTTCCGAGCGCAGAAATCGCGGGAAATCATTGACAAAAGAAAAAAATACCGATACCAATAATTTAATACTTTACTCTATAAAACAAAAGAATACTTCCCCGGTAGAATTGGGTTCATTAAAACAACAAATCAAGTTAAAAAATATATATATTTTTGAAAAAACGAAAAAAAATATTGTCTTACTAAGAGGAAAAGTGAAGCTTTTTTTTACTAGTCTGTAGAATTTACGGACGACGAGAAAAAGTCCGAAAACTACAGACGAGTAAAAAAGCACTTTTCCTCTGAGTGAAACATACTATTTTTGCTTTAAGCATCCTATATATATATATATATATATATATATATATATATATATATATATATATATATATATTAATATTATTTTATTCATTAATAAAGTATGTTTTTTTTTATTAAAATAGGCCAATAAAACCCTTTCGAAATAAACTTAAACCTTCGTTGGCTCATTTTTAATTTTTTTCGTAGGCTAAATCGTACACTTTTTGCGATTTCGATGGTAACTTGTCTAATGTAGCATTTGCAATTTCGGAGAGATTTGTAGGTGTATAAACCATATATTCTTCTTCAATCATTTTTAATCAATTTCACACAAGGTTTTTGCACAGAATCTCGAGTTTTACGGCGTACAACAATGAACTCAATTTTTTACTGTAAAAAAATAGATCACCTCTAACTAGTGTGTTCAATTATAAAATATGAACATTTTAGTACGCTTCAAGAATTTTTTTTTTATTTATTTTAACAAAAAATATTCAAAAAATTAAAAGACGAAAAAAAAAATAAAAAAAAAGATTCTTTAAAAAAATTAAAAAATAAAGGAAAAACATTGAGAAAAAATAAAAATTAAAAAAAAATTTAAAAAATCGAAAACAATTTGTTTTTTTTTTAGATGGTTTTTTTCGCTACTGTATCCAATAAAATAATACTTTTCTCTGTAGTTCATCTAAAAACAATTTTTTAAAAACTTTTTTTTTTTCAAAAAACCAAAATAATTACAAATTATTTTTTTACAATCCCAATTCCAAAAGAAAACAATTGATGTGTTTTTTTTAATACACAACTTGTACCCATTTAATAAGAATTGTGTGAAGCACTGTGTACAGGGTAGGGCACAAGGGGTATTGGAGGTGTGTGACAGTTTTTCAATTCGGCAAAGTTTCGTATTCATTCGGCAAATTTTTTGATTCATTCGGCAAATTTGTAATCCCAGGGGACAGGGACGTTGCCAAGCAGGGGCATGAGAATTGGAAATTGTCAGAGGTGATGAGGTTTTTTGGTCATCAAGTTTTTCTGCCAGGGGTAAAGCTGTTCCAAGGTTAAAATTATTTTAATTTTTGATAAAATTATTTTCATTTTTGGATTTTTGACTATTATTTGACATTTTTGCCAGGGGGCGTTGGCTCCAAAAAAATTGCTTGATGTAAAAATGTATGTAAAATAGGGCATTGCAAAAAAACACTTTTTTCTAATTTTTCATATACACACTGTAAAAACTACATGTAAAATAATGTAAAAATACATGAATTTACATAGTACGGAATAGTAAATTTACTATTCTGGACTATGCATAATTCATGAATTTATGTAAAAGAATGTAAAATAATGTAAAAGAATGTAAAAGAATGTAAAAGAATGTAAAAAAATATATTTACATTGATTTACATATTTTTACATGATTTTACGATGTCGGGCTATGTTATTTGGACAATAACCAAGAAGGAGTCGCATCCTGAGACGGAACGTTTAATATTGTTATTGTTAGAGAATTAGCGACGCATGCTGATAGGTTAAAGTGTTAAAAGTGTTAAAAAGGTTAATATTATTTATGTACGATATTTAACTTTGTGGCCTAAAATTTACGTTCATTATAAATTACGATCTTTATAACCAATAGATCTTTAAAGAAAGATGTAAGCAGTTTATACTCGTATTAAGGGTGCAAATCGTTTGGTTTCTTAAACCAAATGAACTTTACGCTACGATATTTCAAAAAAACTTTGACAGACTTGTAATTTGGAACAAAATTTTCTAAGTTGTAAATATTTTTTTTTCAAATTTCAAGCCCAACCCATTCTGGACTATGTAATTTTTTGCGTTTCGGTCTATGCAAAATATTACCATTATGGACTATGTAATTTTTACCATTCCGGTCTATGGCAACATATTACCATTTACGGACTATATATTACATATGTAATTTAATGTAATTTATTTTTATCGTGCACCCCTCCTATGTTGTTTTAGTTGAAAAACTATGCTTGCATACCAAATTTCAGATTACTTGAAAAGTTTTTTTCCCCAAGGGAACGTTCAAGTATTGCGTAACGCAAATTTTGATCATTTCGGACCCCCCCCCCCTGTAACGCTATTTTCCTATACCATTAACATGGGCGTAACACTCCAAAATGACCCCACCCCTCTAGGAGCGTTACGTAATACTTGAACGTTTGCTGTAAAATTGTGTAAACTTACACGCTGTTTTCACAGTGTAGATATGCGAGCGCTGGTAATGAGATTTCTAAGACACTACTGAACTACATATCATGACAACTACTTTGTTTTTACGTCTAACAAGCTACACATTCAGACAATAAGGACTTTTTCGTCATTAGTTTTTATTATTGTCGTCTAAGAAGCCATATGCAGAGAATCTCTTATGATACATTCCTGTTATGTGCATTGAAAAGATATTTACCTGAGATATGTATACACATGCACTTTGCTAAATTACACACTATTTTTAAACATTTAAAAAAAGTTTTTAATTGAGAAAAAAACGAAATTTACCCCAAAGGACCTCGCTCCCCTCTTATGTTACTTTGTGACCCATAAGTCGCTTTACCACTTAAAAATGGATTTTTTTCAACTATTTATGAAAACTCCATCCCCTAAGAAGCAGGCTGCTGAAAATGACGGGTCTGGGCGGGTATAAATGGTGCATTAACCGGACTTGAGCGGATGAAATTCACCCGCTCATGTCCGGTCTATGCAACATTTATACCCGCGCAGACCCGTCATTTTCAACAGGGAAGTGAATCTGATAATGAAAAATCCATTTTACGCGCGGATGTGAAAAATAAGTAAGCTCTTTTACTGGGCAGTGTATTTTTTTTTTTTAATTACGATATTTTATAAATGTTTGTTTTTATTTTTTTGATTATTCATATTTGCCGTCTGTATTAACATTATATCAGCATTATCAGCTTATTTAAATAAATAAAACACTTAAGTATACTTCATTATGTGGTACATACTATGTACCTATGCAATATTATTATACAGGGTGTCCAGGCTAAGTCAAATCAATCGTTTTTTGGCTTTATTATTAAAGCTATCCGAGAACCTTTCTGTGGCTTTAACAAAAGCCATCAGGTAGAGACAATTAAGGAATGGGAAACCAAAATCAAAACTCGATATTGGAAAGACCAAAACTTAAGACAGGCCAAAATATTCATAAAATATGAACCTGAACGAACAAGAAAGTTACTTGATCTCAGCAAGGCGGACCTAAAGACCTATAAAGGGCTGTTAACCGGACACTGCCCGTTAAGACATCATCAAAAAAAATGGGAAAATCTGAAATCGACATTTGCCAGAAGCACCAGAAACGGCCGAACACATTATGTTCTTCTGTGAAGCCATTGCTCGCAAAAGGCTACAATATCTAGAACAGGTATACCCAAGACCTGCAGATATATCCCAAGTAGCCCCCAAAAAACTCTTAGGCTTCTTTGGAAGCCTAAAGTTTGATGTGGACTAAATTGCAAAGGGGATTCACAATAGATCTCATTGGTCGCAGTGATTTGAAAGGCAGTACTATGCCTCACAACCCACTTATATTGTATTGTATTGTATTGTATTGTAAAGCTATCCGAATAAAATTTATGTCAGAAATATACACCCAACAACTGTTTCCCTGCAATTTGCCGCTTCCTGTATGGCATAGACCTCAGAGAGAAACTTCTATCGAACTTTAATCGGTCCTCTGCTTCAATCACTCTGATACTACTAATTGGGATATCCCTTTCGGAAATATCAGCGATTTTGCCATGACCGAAGTTCGCCTTCCCGCCCATCCAACTACCAGAGTCCCTAAGTCTGAGAAAGCTAGCTATTACCTCCTTCTGGATCCAGATGGAGAGTGACGGCAGTCCCAGTAGGACCTCTAGAGCAGCTTGGGGTGTTGTCCTTATTACTCCGGTAGTAACGTACCGTACTTAGTAAACACCCTGTATATGCATATTTGACATGCATAAATGCATATGCAAAATCTAATTATTAAACAAAAATATATTTATATGACTTCATTATAATATAGATATAAATATATATATACTTATTTAAATATCATAAAAAATTAATAATTTATTTCCAAAATTGTTTACTTAAAAAATCTTATCAGTTCATTAAAATCATGTAGATCTGTATAAATAGGCATGTCGATTTAAACTCAATGCAGTTCATTTCTTATTGGCTACTTGCACAGCACTCTAAAAATCAAAATGGTTCAAATTAATGGAAAATATGCATTTGAAAGTTCCGAAAAATTCTACGAGTATCTGATTGCTATGGGTAAGTGAAATTTTCGTTTTTACTTCCTCCGAGGCATAGACAAAGAACATAGATGAGCTGTCATCTCAAGGTTATATACAAATTTACGAGTCCTCCATTTTGATCGGAAGTTACGTCAGAAATCAGCCGGGAAATTTAAATTAGTGGGTAAAATGTAAATAAATAAACGACATAACCTTACTTTTTAATGTTTTCTTATGTTATATTAAAAAAAATCAAACTTACCTAAAAAATATGATACTGCTGTCTGCAGGTAGCAGTCGTTTTATGTTTCTATAACTTTTTATAAAACACGTCATTGCAAAGACTTTACTAGTTCTTTGAAAAAGCACCATAAAATATACAAAAAACACAGAAAGACTTTAAAAGTTCAAAAACGCTATTATATAGTCTATAATAAAATAAAATGTTCACCCTTCTAGCACAAAACACCAAACGCGTAGAAAAAATAACAGAAAAACCTCGAAAACAAACTCAAAACATACATAAATTAGGTTATGTTAACCTGTTGCACGAATATGTTAGAGGTGTGTGCGAAGAATTATATTTTTATATTTAAATTACTGGTAAAAATAAATAAATATCTGTGTAGTATAACATATTGATTTAGTTTTTACATATATAACAAACTGTTGCAACAAAACAACGACAAAAAAAAACTTTTACTGACTACTGAAGTGAAATGAAAAGACACATCTCTAACGAAGAAAATATTCCTATCTAACGCAACACAGTGTTACCAACATAAAATATATATTTTTTTACTTTATGTTGGACAATTGAAATCAAAATGGAGGACGCATTTAGTCAGGACGCAGAAGTATGCGCAGACGGTCAATAATCAATCTATTTGTTTATTTTGTCTATGCTACGAGGGAAGTTTTGCGTTCCACACAGGCGGAATTTTCTAAATTCATGGCCAAAACCCTTAATAAGCTCCAATTCATACCAAAATTAGTATTTAGGGGTTTTTGGGGATGCTGAATACAAATTCAACATTCAAATTAATTTTTACAAAATGGCGGATCCAGTATGGCTGCCGCCTACATCAAAATTTCCAGATTTTTTACTAAAGACCATTGTACAGGGGTTTTTGAGGTCGCTGATTACGAATGTAATACTTATTTTAATTTTTACAAAATGGAGGATCCAATATGGCTGCCGCCTATAATAAAATTTGCAGATGGTGAATATCGAGGTGGAGTAAGGGGATAAAATGTGATAAAAATATTTTTTTAAACATTTTTTTTTTATTTTTTCTTTTCGTTTTTCAAAAAAAGAAATTTTTCTCGAAAAAAAAAAAATTATTTTTTTTTCAAAAAAAAAATTTGAAATATTTTTTGAAAATTTTTTGGTTTTTCAGTTTTTTTTATTAGTATATTAATAAACCTAGACCTACGGGGGAAAGTATTATTTTGTTGGCAGTAGTATTTTTTTACTGCAAAAATACCTAAAACTAAATCTGCTTGTCTTAGACAGTTTTTTGGTTTGGGGAGAGAGGGGCGGGGGATATTAGCAGCAAATACTTGTTTTAATAATTAGCAAACACATTAATCTTCTCAACCAAGTGTAAAAAGTTGCTTAATGCTGGTTAATCTGAAACTTTTTTCGTAATACAAGTTTTAAAAAAAGTAACCAAATTTACAGACTAAAACTTATGACTTCCCCTTTTAAACTCAATAATCAAAAACAATACTTTTTTGTAAAAAATAAATAGGTACACACCTACGGAATTTAAATCCATTTTAAAAAACTGCCAAAAAAAGCAACAACTTTGATATTTATATTAAAAAAACTTGATTTTTCGGGAAAAATAACGTTTCAAAATTAGTTTCTTGAGACCCGATTTTTGAACTGACATTTTCGGTTTATTTGTTTTGATAGAAAAACGACTTTGGCACAATCTATTGGTACAGTTCATAGAGAAGATAAAAAACGCTAGAGGCAACTATTTGAAGCAATTTCGCTTTCGAGGGTTTTGACCATGAATTTAGAAAATTCCGCCTGTGTGCGTTCGTATTAGTTTTTTAATTTTACTTTCCTTGAAAAAAGTCTTACGTTAGAAAAAAAAAATGAATAAATTTTATTGCGTTTTTTCACTTTTCTCTACGTTTTCTTTTTATACAAAAAAAATGTGCCTGTCGGTCTGTCTATCAGGGAACTTTTTGACCACGATAGCTAGAAAACTCTTTCACCTATTTAAATTTGGACTTATCCAATGTTATAACCTGAAATTGTTTTTGGTGAAAGCCGAAGTGGGGTAAAATGGTGAAAAAACTATTTTTTTCAACAAAAAAAAAATTTTTGAAAATCGAGGGCACACTCCGTGATTTTCTGAAAGAATTTCCAGATTTTCGCTAAGATAATGAGATTTTTAAAATATCGCCCTTTACTGAGGTTTGCAAGATTTTAGCCTTGTCGAAAGAGGATTTTTTTTTAAGAATTTTTTTTTATTTTATTTTTCTTTTTTCGCTTTTTGAAAAAAACTTTTTTTTTATTTATTTTTTTTTATTTTGATGAACCCAAATCTACAGGGGAAAGTATTTTATTGTTCTATTGTTGGAAACATTTTTAATAGATTCACAAATAACTGTGGTGTGGGCACAAGTACAAGTTTAGAAAACGAGCCGCCTGCGGCGAGTTTTCTATGAAGTAGGTACTAGTACTCTAAAAACGTGTTATGAAACGAGTGCTTTATATAATTTTTTCTACTTTGCTCTCAAATTATAAAAAACTTACATTTAAATTGATGACTGATTTAGGAATTTTTCTTTCGGGTTGGAATTACAGTTTTCGCCATGTTTAAAATTCTAAGAACAAATGATATTTTGATATATTTTATAGTCATGTCTTCTCTACACTGGGAGTAACCAAGCCACAATTTTAACATGGTAAAAAACAATCTAAATACAAAATTTTGTAGAAAATTAAACTTTAAAGCGCCGTTGACATTTCGGAAAACGTCAAGCGATAGGCTTTTGTCTGTTGCCAACCCAAAAGAAGAAAAAGTAGACACCTCTTATGAGCCTCTAAAAACACGCAAAATGCATGTGATTATGAGCTTATAAAAGTCGCAAAATAGAAAAATATTATTTTTTTTTTAGGTCTTCCAGAAGACAAAGCCAAAGAACATGCCGCCCAAAAACCTGAATACGATATCAAGGTTGAAGGAAAAAAAATTGAAATGACAACCGTTGCTGACAGTAAGAAGCATACATTTTCCTTAAAGGATGGTGAGGAAGTAGATGAAGTAATGCCAAACAACGTAACACTTAAGGTAAATTATTTATCCTAACCCGAACGTTACTTATCCAAAAGTATTTTTTTTTTTGCAACGCCCAATAAAGTGGGACAAGCCTTGTACGATAAGGGGGACAAAATATAATTTTGGCCATAACACATATCGTCTTATAAATTTCAGGACGTCTTATCTCAATTTTTTTCGATTTTGAGATTTTGGACTTAAACGCTTTATATTATCAATTTACATCTAAAAAATAAGTTTCATCCGCTATTTTTTTAAAATAACAAAAATATAAGCAAAATAGTAACGTCGTATCTTAGATGATTATAAATTAATAAATTTTTAAACCTCGTATCTCTTAATTCTAGTTAACTGACTATTTTGGAACGCACTTTTTGCATTTGGCGACGCTTTTTTGACATCTTATGCGCATGTTATAAAACTTTTTGAAGTTTAAATGTTTCAATAATTAATAATATTATTATAATAGTTAATTATATTTTGTTAAAATATTATAATTAAGTTTCAAAGCTCGTATCTTAAAAATTTTTATTAATTTTGAGCATCAAAATGTCGTATCTATAAACATTAGGTTTTTATTTGTATTTATTTATTTTATACACAATAAAATGATTTAAGGTAAGTCAATCATTAAAAATGTATTGAGTTTATATTAAAAAAGTACGTTTTCAACCTATGAATAATGCGAGAAAGAGTTATTTCTCATTCCTGTAAAGTTGTCTTTTTTGAGATACGACGTTCTGAAATTTACAAGACGATATTTATCGTAAAGTTCTTAACGTGGGGTCTCTTAGATAAGCTGAGTCAGGCATTTAGGATTAAAAGGTTATCTCCTTTTAATCCTACATCCTACAAGTCCAATTTAGCTAACTTTTGGAAAAACGCAAAAACTCTCATTCTTTTTGTACGAGACTTATAAAGTCCAAACCTATTGCATTTTATTCAGCCTAATGTGAGTTATCATTAGATTAGTTTACACCGCAGGTATCAAGCGCTTAGTCCGCGTACTATATGACGTCAGAGGGCTAATCAACATTAATCGGAATAAATTCAGTTATGACTCATCAACGTTGAAAATAAATACAGAAACATAGGCTTACGGAATAATTTTGCCGCCGAATTATGAGGGAAATTTTTATAAAGGTCAATAAATCGAAACATTTGACGAAATTTGTTACACACAACAATATTGAATATACATATTAACTATAAATATGTAAATATATCGGTGTTTCGAAGAAAATAAAAATGTAAATATTTAAAACCTCGCGTCAACGATAGAATCGACGCGGCGCCTATGCGAGCACTGGAAATTCGCCGATGACTGCTAATCAATACGATGTAAACGGTAAGGATTAAGTTGTTAGTCCTTAATTGGTCTCTTTTTATAGTACTCAAAATGTACCTAGCCAAACGATCGAAAATACGGTATAAACAGTTCCCAAAACAGAACCAAGAAACTGTCAAAATAGCCTGTCTGGATATAGCAAACTTATGTAGGAGTGCCACAATTCTTTAGTATTTTCATTATTCATGATGAATACACAAAAATCACAGCCACATTGAACACAAATAAAATAAACATAACCTCTAACTAATAACATCGACAGCGCGTGTTTAAAATTGGTCTCTTCTGGACTAAGCAACACTGCTCCAATGGAGATCTCTACAACTAGAATTATGAAACAAAAGACATCTACCCTATCTCTATCTCATTTGTGCTACACCTTCCAGCCAACCAAATAAATACTGTATTTGTTTTTCATACAACAAATACAGTATTTTTTTGGTTGGCCGGTAAGTGTAGCACTGAGCGGTACGAATACGAATACGATAGCTAATGTGAATCTGTAGAATAAGATAATTCTACTAAAATTTAGATGGCTCCAGTAATTTCTTTAATAAAAATTAAATTGTTACACTTTTCGCCCGGCCAAGTAAATATTCTATTTTTTCAACAAAGAACAAATACAGAATTTGTTTGGTTGGGTGAAAGTGGGAGTGTATGTATGTCTTCTATCCTTTTTGGGTAGAACTTTTGTCCCTGTCTAATCTAACGGGAGAAATCGCCATTTAAAAATAATTAATTATAGTTCTTAATCTGTCTTTTATATAAGCAATATATCGAATTCTAATAATGCGTATCCCAAAAATTTTCAAAAAATGAGTTTTTCGCGCCATTAGGTTCTTAACTTGGTTTATGAACCTAGTGGCACGAAAAATCCATTTTTAAAAACTTATGTGATACGCCATATTAGAATTAGACCATCGATATATAACTTGTTTTATCTAGAATTTTATTTTTTACAGAGTAAAGCTGAAGTTAAGGGAGATACCATCACCGTAACATCAAAAACCCCCTTCAACACCACTGAAGTGAGGACATACAAATTCACCAGTTCAGGCATGACCCTTGTAAGTAATGGCTGGAAAAACTTAGTTCAAATTCTTGATTATGATGAACACGGGTCGAATCGAAGTAGCCATAACCGGGGGCATGCAAAAATTAGAATTTTAAAAAACTCCTTTTTAAAGTAAATAGGCAGGTTAAACTATTGTCATGTCGACGCTGTTAATACTCAGTGTCATGGTCCATGACTCATGGAGAAGCACTTAATTTTTTTTTTGAAAATTGTTTCTCTTTTCAAAAAACGAATAGTTAATACAAAAATATTGTTTTTTTTTTAATTAATTATTCCTTTTTTGAAAAGGGAAACAATTTTCAAAAAAAAAATTAAGTCTTTCGCTATGAGTCATGGACCATGACCAAGTGACTCACTGAGTATTAACAGCGTCGACATGACATTCCGCTTGGTGAACAATAATTTAAAGTGTCTATTTACTTGAAAAAAGTTCTAATTTTTGCATGCCCCCGGTATTGGCTACTTCGATCCAACCTCTGATGATGAATCTATCAACCAAACCAAAAATTAAAAAATCGTTCGGTTCATTTCGTGCAAAGTTTAAATTTGTGTAAAAGTCCAAAAAAAAAACACGAAATATTAAAAATAATTTAGATAGTATATTTTACGTTAAAAAATTAGAAAAAAGATTAGAACAAGATTTCTATAACTTTTGTGTTAAATTGCTTTCTGACTGAACTTTGCCCCTTTTTTTTACAATATTTCTCACTTTATAAGTAACTTAGAAACGGCTTGACACATTGACATGAAATTTTCACTGTGATACATTTAACATTTTAATAATATTAACTTTTTGAACAGGGGCCTAGTAATTGGGTGCCATTTAATATATCTTTAAATAATGTTTTTTTTCTACTACCTAATTAAGTGGTAGCTCACATATTATCTACCGTTGTCAAGGCTTTTTTACCTTGGCAACCAATAAAATCTTTAAACTAATTTATTATTGAATTGACCGTTGTTAAGCATTGTTAATAATGAAAAAAAATTAAGACAACTAAGTACTAACTTTTTTAAACTTATATGTCAAATTGACAGATATGTCAAAATAATTTTTAAACTATATTTTTAACTAATATTTGTAGTTACTAGCTTTAGGTAGTAGAAAAAATAGTATATGCACCACGTATGCGAACTGTCTTAAGTGTTCTCGACTGATTTTTTGCTTCGAGTCCGTCTCAGCAAAAAAAACTTCAGTCCTGAACACTAAAGACTTAGTTCGCATACTAGGTGCATAATACACTATTTTTATGCAATAACAAGATAGTATTAACAAGTTCTATTATATTAAAAAAATTATTAATAAGTTAAACCTTTCCTGATTTATGAACTGAAATATATTTTTAATATCTCGATTTGTTTGCACTTTTGCACAAATTTTAGGTTTGCACAAAAATGAACAGAACATCAATATTGGCAAGGAGTTGAACTAACTGATTAAAACATTCATAACATAGCTACACTAAAAAAAGATATTCAGTACATAACCAACAGTGTTTTTTAAGAATTTTTGAATTTAAAATAGCACGATTCCTAATTTTTAGCAATGAGTTACCCCCATTTAAAAGTTGTACCATTTAATAAAACAACCCTGCTATAATAATAATTGTTTTTTAGGTTATGACTAGCTCGAAAGCCGGAACCCCTGAATGCAAACGCATGTTTAAAAGACTTTAACTTGTGATACTACATATATTTATCAATTTACATATTGTTTTGTAAAAATTAAAGAATTTATTTAAAACTCACTCTTTTTTTTTCTAACAAAATATTGTTTGGAATCCCACCAACACCAATTCAACGGGTATATTTACGTTGACTTACAATAACACAATACCACAATTGTTTTTGTGGGGTCTGACATACCGTATTTGTTTTTGTTTGTTTGGTTAACCTCCGCACTAGTGCCGAAAAGTAAAAATGATCCTCTAGCATGACAAAAAAATATTTAAAACACGAGAACTTCTGACCAAAGTTTATTTTAAGTCAAGTAAATTTAGATGTAATTACATACTTGAAGAAAGATTTTTCAGGTTAATTCTTCTTAGAATAGAATTAAAAATAGTTTTCTGGGATTCCTAGTGGGTAAAATGATATCTATTTCGTTAAACAGCTTGTTTAAGAATCCTTGTAAGCTTATATAGACATTGTTTTGCAATATGTTAACCCACATTGTAAAATGACAGTAGGTTTTTTCACGTTTTACTAATTATATTTTAAACGATTTGTATAGCTTCAATATCAATACTTTTAAAACTGTAATCATAAATTTATTAAAAAAAATAAAAGTATAGCGTTACGTTACGGAAGGTTTATAACGCTAGAGCACAGAACTGAAAGATATTTAGTTCTGTGCGCTACAGTCGACTCCTTTGTCCATGCTTGACGTGCGCAAAGAACTAACAACTCTTCTTTCTAGAATACGCATACCGTTAATATAAAGTATCGCCAACATCTCGGTTTGTTTGTAATCAAATAGTAGGTATATTCAGGCCTGATCAATAACAATTACCAGTAACTGTTATTGTTGTCTCTGTTAGAACAAAGCTGTGCGAGTAAGACAGACAAATGTATATGTTGGCTACGTTTTTGTCAGTTTTTACAAATGAAATGCCTATTCTAGAGAGAAGAGTTATTAGTTCGTTGGACGTGCGTGATGAAATCCAATCTTTATGACCAAAGAAGTTATTTCCAATTATTAAAATAATTTTTATTTTAATAACATGTTAATAAAATAATTTTTATTTTAATAACACTAGGCAACAGGGTTTCTTGCCTTGATAGGACTCATATGTTTTTTAACTAATTTTGGGTCGCAACGGTCTCAACGAACGGTCGTTGAGACCGAATCTGGTACACAGTGTACACAGACAGGCACACATAAAAAAAAATATTTTATCCCAGATATGCCCCATATATATCCCCATGTATTTTTGGCCGCTGAACACAGATCCGATGTTAGTTTTGACCAATCAGGTCAGAGTTTCAAAATAACCTTAAAAAACAGTTAAAAACGCCGTTTTTTCTTTGTTTTTTTAAGGTTATTTTAAAACGCTCACTTGATTAGTTCAAACTGACATCGGATTCGTGTTTAGCGACCAAAAATACATGGGAATGTGTGTCACACCTCTGGGACAGGACACTTTTTCTTTTTTGTGTGCCTGTGTAATTGACTAAAAAAGGCAATGGGCGCCAGTGAGAATCGAACTCACGCTATAGCGCGTTAGACGGCTTATCAGGATTTGGATTAGGTGTCCTAACCCGCTTGGCTATACTCCCAAATAAACAAAAATAAAATTTTAAATTGAAATCTGAATATATTAGGTCATTTTTACTTTTCCAGAATTTCCAGGACTATATCGTCGGCTTACAAGTAAAAGGCACTAAGTCACTTTTTTGCAAAAATGGGATTTTAATAGCACTGTAGTTAATTTTTGATGATCTATGTATAGGTAAACCAAACTAACTTCTAGGTGGACTGCCAAGGGAGTTACCCCCTATACAAAATGCACCAATTTGATTTTGATTAAAATTTTATCTGGCAATAGGCACTAAGTCACTTAGTGCACTTAGTGCGTTTTACATTCAAATTTTAACTGATAGATTATTTTAATTTTGCTCTTAAATCCTTACTACATAAATAACAAGAATATAAGAAAAAAATTAAAGTTCGCGGCAAGTTGCTTCTTTGCAGGCACAGCCGATGGCCTCTGAAAACTGTCTTAGTTCTGGCATAGTAAGCAGTTTCATATAATTAATACTAATTAATTTTATTAAAGTCCAAAATGGAAACTTTCTTTAAACAATCAAAAAGTCCAAACCCTTCTTTTAAAAATCTAGTTTTTGAAAAGGTATGTAAACATCTTGTTTTCTATTTTATAGTTATACGTTTAATTAATAGAGGGGTTTTAATTTTAAATAGTTGTTTTTTATATTATTTTATTGATTTAGTGCTCTTTACTTGTAAGCCGACGTCGTGGGCCTACAAGTAAAAGGCACTAAGTCCATGTCTTTTTTCAAATTTAGTTGAATTAAACTACTTCAATTTTTCTTTATTAAAAAAAAAGAATTATTACAAAACCATGTTTTTGAACTTAGTGCTCTTTCCCAGGTAGCAAGGGATGTTATATTACAAGAAATTAACATCACTTTTGGGTGTATTTTTAAACTAAATCATAACATCACATAATATTGAAAAATAACATGTATTTAACATCACATTTGCAACCTAACACGTGTGACGTGACAACCATGTTATTTAATAACAAATATTTAGCAACGCTGTGAATATATCGCATGTCACATATTAACGTGGATTTCACGTGAATGTCATGTTATTTTGCTTCTCACCGAAGCAAAAAAATCGATATAAGATGATGTTGATAGAGTAAATTATTATAAGGAAATTGTATACACATTATACGATTTCCAATGGATAGGGGGCTCTGCCGGGCTTCCCAAGACCACGGACACGGATTAAAGGAATATATTCTCCGCTTAATCTGCAATTTCGTATTTAGAATCTATCTGTTTCAATCTGTGATTGTTTCAATTACTGATTGATTTTAAATCCGATTTTTTTTATAGGCTTATAGCGTTTTTAATGGTTTTATTTAGAAAAAGCTAATATCCTAGGATATTATTTAAATATTAAAGTACCAGTAACGGCATCCATAAGATATTAGATATAACAGGAATGTGGATTTATGATGTCACAAACACGTTATTTTCGGGATATCATTGTGTGATGTTATTAGGGGCGGACTTAGGACATCCCCACCATGCTACATTCTTGTTAAATGAGACTACAATCTTAACATCACATGTCACATATTAACGTGGCTTTCACGTGAATGTCATGTTATTTTGCTACCTGGGTTACTTGTAAGCCGACGATATGTTATGCTATAACTTTTAATTAAGCTACCCCTAGCAAAACGCGTCAACCGCATACATACTGGGGATTCCAACTCTTTCCTGTGTACCTATAAATCACAACGAAAGCAAAATTACCTTTTGGTTGAAGTATAAATTTTAATTATACAGGGTCAATTTAATAACAGAAGAATACATTTTCCTCTATAGGTCTAGTTATATTAAAAAATCCTTTAAAAAAGTTTTAAAAAATCGTATCTAAAAAATTACCACTTGACAAGTATAACAAAATATTATTTTTTTATTAGATGTTTCTAAAAGTGACACTTTTTGTTCATGTTTTACGGGCGAAAAGTTGAACTTTGTGGCCATAGGGCCAAAAAGTTTCTTTCGTCCCCTAAGACTTGTAATTTTAAAGCTTTTTAAAAGAAGATCCTTTACCTTTACTGTAATATTTATAAAGAAATATGACCTTTTGGTCTTGAACTAACTGTTCTTTTTGTCCAGATACAGTTATTATAATCATTTCATACAAAATATTTGTTTTTTTCTATAACATAACCTCAAAATATATGTTAACTGATTAATCTGTATTTATTCACTAAAATAAATTAAAAACACAAAATTTCAATTGTAAAATCAGTTTCAATATTTATAATATTCATAGAACGGTTTCAGAAGTATTATTATTTTCATAACAGACACATTTTAACAGAAATTAATCACCAAGCTATAGCTTTTTTAATTTGAAAATGAAACCGCACGCAAAAGAAACCATTCAATTGTTTTTTTAGCGATTTGATTGGATAGCATTTTTTGATGGATAACTAGATAAGTACACGGAAAGAAATTAGTGGGCTCTGCGCTATACATTATAAGATATTTGGTAACAGTGGCAAATTATAGTGATTTAAGCTATAGATTATAAGGGACACAATAACTAATAATGTTAAAAATAAATTGGAAACGATTATATATATTACAGACACGATTATATTTATTACAGGCACTATTATAAATTTACAGAAATTTTATTATATTATAAAAATTATTAGCACGGACAATAATTAAATCTATTTAAGCTATAAATGCCATACTATTTGTTATATTTTATTATTCACTAAACAATTAAAGTATTTCATATAAATTTTTACACTGACTGTCATAATTGTAAGAGAAAGCCTTGTATTTATATAATAAGCGATTATAATTTGCTTGGTATGTGTGTTATAGCGCTCCTAGCTATAATTTTTTTTTTCCGTGTAATAAGACAGTAAAAAGAAATATTTGTTGTATTTTAAAATTAAGTATATTTTAATAATTTATTATAATTAGTAACAATCGAATAAAAAATATTGTATAATATACGGGCAAAAAGTTAAATTTTGATTTCGTAGGTTTATTAACCTCGGGCCGGCCCTCGGCTTATAAAAACGTACTAAATCGACAAACTTAACTTTTCGCCCTTGTATTATAAATGACTATTTTACACAATTAATAAGCTATTAAGTCATAACTAATAATTACATCTAAACAAGAATAAGTTTTTATTCATATAAAGTAGACAATTATTATAACAAAATTAAGAAATTCTTGATCCTTACTCATATTGGAGTTGATTTAAATAAACCAAAATATAAATTGATTGTCTACAGTCACAATTGTTTCGACTTTTTTAACATAAAGTCATTTTCAAGCTACAAATAATGAAAATTAGGTTGAAAACTAGTAAATCCGTGTTTTCACTTGGTTCACTTTTAGAATTTGTTATTTTAATTTGGGATTTAAAAAAAAAATTTAAATTTAAAAAAAAAAAATTTTTTATTTTTTTTTTATTTTTTTTGCAGTTGAATATAATTTTTCAATAACGCGTATATGTAATTTTTATTGTTTTGTCGGTTTTTTATTGTTATCAAGTACTTGCATAACAAATTTCAAGTTGCTACGACTTCCCGTTCAAAAGTTATTGCAATGACAGGTCGGCCATCTTGTTTTTTGGTTTTGTTGATATTTTTTTTCATTGTGTCCCTACATACCAAATTTCAAGTTTCTACGACCTCCCGTTCAAAAGTTATGGCAATATACAGGTCGGCCATCTTGTTTTTTGGTTTTGTCGATTTTTGTTAGTCATTGTGTCCCTTTATACCAAATTTCAAGTTTCTACGACTCTGCGTTCGAAAAATGTCAGTTTGACAGGTCGGCCATCTTGTTTTTTGGTTTTGTTGATTTTTGTTAGTCATTGTGTCCCTACATACCAAATTTCAAGCTTCTACTACTCTCCGTTCGAAAAATGTCACTTTGACAGGTCGGCCATCTTGTTTTTTGGTTTTGTTGATTTTCGTTTCTCATTATACCCCTACACACCAAATTTCAAGTTTCTACGACTCTCCGTTCGAAAAATGTCACTTTGACAGGTCGGCCATCTTGTTTTTTGGTTTTGTCGATTTTTGTTTTTCATTGTACCCATACATACCAAATTTCAAGTTTCGACGACTCTCCGTTCGAAAATTGTAAATTTTGACAGGTCGGCCATTTTGTTTTTGGTTTCGTCGATTTTCAATTGTCATTATGTCCCTACATACCAAATTTCAAGTCTCTAAGTCAATCCCATCAAAAGTTATTAGAAAAACAAAAGAAAATCACGAAATGCCTGTTTTGGACTTCACGGCTAGTATTTTTTGGTAATTTTATGTATGTGTCATGTTTGAATAGTCACCCTAAGCTTATATTTCAAATTTCAAGTCTCTATGTCAATTCAGTGAAAAGTTATTGAAGAAACAAAAAAAAGTCCAAACATTTTTTTGGACTTCAAAGCTAGTACTTTTTTACGTCAAACCTGTCCAAAAGGTTCCAATTAGCTTATATTTCAAGTCGATAGGCCTCCGGCCGGGGGCCCCCCCCCACAACCCCCCTCTCCGACGTTTCGTTTAAAAGTTATTAACAAAAATCGGCGACGGTGCAGAATATTTTTAAGTCCCGCCTCTTTCTTCATCTCATTCTCGCATTTTCAGCCGCATAAAAATCGAAATGGAGCAATATAAGGGTCGTTTTGAAATGCTTTTTAAAAATAGAAAACATTCTCAAATCGGTTATAAAACATAGCCTAAGACACAATTTCACTCTTTACCTTTTTGTCGAAACAGTAAAAAAGTCGGAAAAATGGCTAAAATTGTCCAGGTAGGGTCGCCCGTTTTGCATGTTTGCCAAAACGCACCTGCTTCGCTCCCAGCAAAAAAATCGAAGAGAGAAAACACCAACGAAAATAAGTAAAGGGTCGATGGTATAATTCCTTTTAAAAACTTACGTTTTAAATATATAAACAAATTAATTTGAGTACATATTATTAGAAATGTCATACTGACCTTAAATATATTATTTTTATGTTTCGTTTTGCAAAAAAATATCTTTAAAATTTTTTTTTAATTTTTTTTTTTTGTTTTTTTTAAGTATCTGGAAAAAATATACATTATATCATTTACTGTGAATAGCATATAATGGAATGCGTAGCATTACACATCTTTACGGCTTGTTAAATTTCTACTATAAAAAAGAATAAGGCTATATTTTACTGTATACAAAACTAAAAAATAAAATTAAAAAATAAGGCTAGGCTAAGCCCCCCCTGGCCTTGGTTTGAGCCCCCCTGGCATTTTCGCTGAGCCCCCCCTGGTATTTCTTAAGGCACCTACCTTTGGGCGCCAATTTTTTTTTGCAGGGGGTCGCCAAGTTTGGTAGAAAGCGTCAGGGACAAAGCTCTCTTTCTTAAAGGTAATTTTTGGGGCGCCAGTTTTTGTTGTTTTTCTTCGAAGTGGGCGCCAAGTTTGGCAGAAACCGTCAGGGACAAAGGTTTTTTTCTTGAAGGTAATTTTTGGGGCACCAATTTTTTTTGTTGTAGGGGCGCGCCAAGTTTAGTAGAAACCGCCAGGGCAAAGCTTTTTTTCATGAAGGTATTTTTTGGGCTTTTTTTTGTAAGGTCGCCAAGTTTTAGTTGAAACCGTCAGGGTGCCACTCTGGGACCCCCTAGATTTTTTTCTGGTTACGGCCCTGTTATATACTTAAATATACGCCTCGGTAAACGCACTATTTTTTCTAAAACAAAAAAAAATAAAGAAATACGGAATAAATTACATTTTGGTAACTCAAATTAAAAAGAAAGAAAAAAACAGAGAAATATATATTTTTCTTGTATGGGTATGGGTTTGTCCCATAAAGGGTTAAACATAAAATATCAAAACAATGTAAACAATTAACTTGAAGCTAATTAGTTTTATGTTAATTTCCATTTACTGTAATATAATTCCTAGAATAAGCTTTTGACCTCGTTGAAAACTCCATTTGATTTGAATTTAATCAGTTTGAATTTAATTTGGAGTAGCTCAATAAGACCAAATAGATAAATATTTATGTATATACCGAGATATAAACCGAGATTATTAGCTTTCCAATGTATTTGCCCACACAATAGCAGTGGCGGACTGTCTAGGTAGGAAATCGCCAACCTGGCCCAGTGGCAGGCCGCCAGTTAGCCGATAAACTGGGAAAGTCCCGGTAGGTCACCTTAAAATTCAAAATATGGCAAACTAAAGTCAAAACTTATTTGTGTTTTTTTGTAACCACCACCAGACATTTTTTTCTTATGACTTAACTTTAACTTTAAATAAAACACTAACAGAGGAATACGTTTTTCTTGCACGAATAAAATTCATTCATCTTCGTAAGCCATCATGCTACCAGTCTGACACTAACCTATACTCCAAACTATACAGAGCGGTCCAAAAGTCACCCCCCCCCCTTTAACTTTTGAACGAGTTGAGATATCGATTTCAAATTTAGAACTCTTAAATAAGACAACTTAAACTATCTTTTAGCATATATTTAATACTTTCAGCTCTTAAAATGTGGGCAGGGGGGCATGGGGGCACCATTTTTTTTAAATGGAAAGGGGGGTCCTGTAATACATTATTTTAAAGCTTATAAAATTCTCCATCTAACTCCATATTTTTAAATAAAAAAAAAAATGGGTTTAAAATGCGGTTGAAAATGGGTATTAATGTCAAAATTCCTCTAAAAAAAAACAAATAATTTTTTAAAAATGCCTAATTTCATCATAAAAAAATGTTAATTATACTTTTAAACTAACTTTAGTTGACATAAATAAAAATTTATAAAAAAAACTTAAAAAATCGAATGTTTTAGCACAAAAAATTGAAAAATCAAAACCTTAAAAAACATTTTTAAAAAATTTAAAAATGTTAGTTTAAATAGAGAATTTTATAAGGTTTAAAATGATGTATCACAAGACCCCGCCTTTCCATTTAAAAAAATGTCCCCCCATGCACCCCTGCCCACATTTTAAGAGCTGAAAATATCAAATATATGCTAAAAGATAGTTTAAGTTGTCTTATTTAAGAGTTCTAAATTTGAAGTCGATATCTCAACTGGTTCAAAAGTTAAAGGGGGGGTGACTTTTGGACCGCACTGTAGATAAAAAAAATAAAAAAACAAAAAAAAAATAGACATAGAACAATAATTTTTATTATGCGATGCATTTAAGTAAGCTATAGATAGCAAAAAAATAATTTTATTTTGCTTTCCCATTTTGAAAATTTTCAAAATTTCGAGAAAACCTTGTATATTTGCAAAAAAAAATTAAATTATTTCAATATAAATCAATTTTGAGCAAAAAAAAATTGTCGGTCGAAATCTTGTGAACACGATAACTTAAGAAAGGTTTAATCTAGAGACTTGAAATTTGGCAAACAGATATGCTACCGAAAGTTCTCGCTCGGGATTTTTTTTTGTGAACATTGGAGTGCGGCAAGGAGGGCAAATAGGGAAAAATACATTTTTTTTTACAAAAATATTAAAATTGTATAGGGGTTTTTAAGGTTGCTGAAATTGAATCTAATTCCACCCCCGTGGGGGTTAGGCGGTAAATATTTTAAAATCTTTTCAATATTTTCGTCAAAATTGATTAATAGGGGTTTTTTGGGTTGTCAAAACTGAATCTGATAATTTTTGTAATTCCACCCCCTGAGGGTGGGGGGGTTGTTTTCGTGAAAATCGGTATATTGGACTTTTTAAGGTTGCTGAAAGTGAATATGATAATAAAAAATTCTCTCCAATTTTATTTAAATGTTTATTTAAAAGAAATGTATTTTTTTAATTTCTTTATTTACAAAAATTTAATTTTTTCAAAAACTTTTTTGAAATAGTTTCCACCTATTTTCTAAAAAAAAAAAAAATAGAAAAATCTCGAGAAAAATAGAAAAAATACCAAAGTAGCTACTCTTTTACTGGCATTGGTTTTTTTTAAGAAAATATCAGATATCAAAATGTATTAAAAAAATCAATTTAACTTCGATAATATTTTCCGTTAATTGAGTTTCTTTCACGGTGCGAGCTTTTAAGTCATCAAAAGATGTCAACTTTAATTACTGCTCTATATTTTCTTCGTTATTCACAGTGGGTCATTCTGCGCTATCTGCTACCCCATTTTTTAAAAAGAAAATTTTTAAAAATTTTTTTTTATAAAATTTTGCCCTAAGGGGTCATACTTTAAATCGCTTTAAATACGTAACAAAAAAATTTGCAATTTTTTTGTCAAAAACTTCGTAAGGCTGAGACTTACCCCCCCCCTATAAATACGTAACGCTAGCAGATAAGAATCCCCAAAAAAGTCCAAAAAAGGAGGTTATCAATTCGACGTGTGACTTTGTTTTTTTTATGTTTGTTCCTGCATAACTTTGGAACGGATAAACGGAATTTGATGAAACCTTTTGCAACTTAAAGAGGACTTTCATGAGGTGATCCCGTTTTAATTTGACGCTCGGATAATGCAGGGTAAGTCGGATAATTAAGATAAATCTAATCATTCTAACGCAATTTCACTTAAAACCGACTTAATTTGGTTCTAATACCAATAAAATTTTTAGAAAAGGATCGTATAAGCCGGATAACTTGATTAAGGGGTCACTTAAATATTACGGCACACTGAAAATCTTTTAAATGCCGCTAAACTTGATTCTCTGGACCTGTAATATTAAAATACCAAGAGAAAATTATAAAATTTGTGATTATACCATAAGGCGTTATTTGATTATTACGTAACGCTTAAAGTTTAACGATATTTCGTTTAAAATAAGGTTAGTTGGACTCTTGGGCGCTGAAATAAAAATACTACTAAATTTATTTTTTAGAAATTTATCTTTAAGATTATGACGTCACAACGCAGTAATAGTGCGTTGTGACGTCAGCAGCTTGCCAAGATGGAAGGACAACATTGTCAGATAAAATCAAGTTCTATGCGGGGAAGATCTCCAAAAACACAAAATTTATTCGGACTTGGACTTAAAAAAAAATGAAAAAAAGATTCTGTTGGTTTTAATTTTTTGTTTGTTAAAAAAAAAGAATTAAAAAAAAATTGTTATTTTTTTTATTTTAATTTTTTTTTTTTTTTTTGAAAAATGTTCGTTTTTCGAAAAAAATAAATTCGATAATAATTATTATTAAATATGATTGATGCAAAACAACATTTCTAAATTAAATTATCACAAAATATGATTGATGCAAAACAACATTTCTATCCATGTGTAACATGTATACGGAATGACCCAAATACGTTGTATCGGAAGCTTTTCCGGATAGTTATAAATCCAATTACCTAATCGAATTGGAAATCAAATCGATGTATCAATCTAGTGCACTGAACATGCTTGTCCAACAATATATTGTATACTTTCTCCTAGAGTTCCTCAAACGCTTTACTTTATGTTTTTTTATAAGAAATATAAGGGCATGTCCACAGGCTCGCATAAGAACGTAATACATAAGAATGCGAGGCCGTGATTGGCTTGATGTGCCGCCATGTATCTTGAAAGCCAATCACGGCATCGCATTCTTATGTTTTATGTTCTTATGCAAGCTTCTGGATAGGCCTTTAATATTTTCTAATAAATATTTAGAATGTGAATTTAGAAACTTGTTACAGCCGTTAAACCTCAAAGAAGACAAGTTTTCATGACACCTTGCGATGCAAGATATGTAATTTGGGTACTTGACGATAAGGCATAAAAGGATATAAATTTGATACATATATTTTGTGCCACCTTTATTATTTTTCAGGTAACCGTGGAATATAAAAAAACTTCTTAAAAAAAATCTTCCCAGCAAAAACAAAAACTTTGCAAGAATTAAACCTACTAAGTACCGAATACTACTAAATTAGTTTTATATTAATAGTATATTGTTTTACTAAGAGGAAAAGTGAAGCTTTTATTACTCTTCCGGAAACTACAGACGAGTAAAAAAAGCACTTTTCCTTTGAGTGAAACATACAATTTTTTCTTCAAGCATCCTATAACTATATTTTTAAATATTAATTTTTGAATCTAATTTATTCAGTAATAAAGTATGTTTTTTTTTATTAAAATAGGCCAATAAAACTTTTTGAAATAAACTTAAACCTTTCTTAGCCCATTTTAAATTTTTTCGTAGGCTAAATAGTACACTCTTCGCTATTTCGATGGTAACTAGTTAGACAAGTTAACTTGTCTAATGTAGCATTTGCAATTTCGGAGAGATTTGTAGGTTTATAAACCATATATTCTTCTTCAATCATTTTTAATCAATTTCACACAAGGTTTTTGCACAGAATCTCGAGTCAACCACCTGTTTACATAATAAACAAACAAGTTTGAAGTATGGCTGTCATCAAAGTCAAAGAGTGCTGCCGCCAGTGGTGGTTTTGCTAACTAACTTTTTTTTACGGCTTGCAACAATGAACTCATTTTTTTACTGTAAAAATTAGATCACTTCAAACTAGTGTGTTCAGTTATAAAATATGAACATTTTAGTACGCTTGAAGAAAAATATTTTTTTGCAATTAAAAATTGCTAGAAAGGTGTCTTTGGGCTATATTGAATATTTCTAAAATTGGCCGCCCCTAGAACAAGCCCTATTAATTTCCCTGCGAAAGTTCTTACCTAGTAAAAAAACTGAATAATTTTTATTATTTTTTTTACGTTTCTCGATAAAAAAAAATCAATATGTCGGTATGTCTGTCTGAGAAATTTGTTAGCACAATAACTCTAGAACGCTTTTAGATTGGGACTTCAAATTTGGACCATACCGAGGGCTTCATAACACAGGAGGATACATCACTTTTTTTGGGATCAAAATGGTCAAAATTTGCGTTACGTAATACTTGAACGTTTCCTTAGGTTAGTAATATACTATTGATAAAGGTGTTAAAAGTTATTAAAATACGCCCTTCTAACATACTTACATAATTTTCCGTGGGTTGTTTAATTTTCCACATAAAATTAAATTTATGTTATGAATAATGTATTTTAGTATTTTAGATTTTATAGAAAACAGGTGATTTAATTTCACATAATGTAAATTTAATTATAATAAGAATTATTACCTGCTCTAAACAAAACCTATTCATAAAATGTTGCCAGTTATGAACAATAGTTAAGAAAACAAGTATACGCACGCGAGTTCGCAATTTTCCAAGGAATACTTTGTAACAAGACATAAGACAATAATTACGGAATCCAGGGTTATAATTTATTTTTTTCTGGAACAATATCTTTTTAATATTATTATGTTTATGAACGTCAAACCAAAGAACAACGTCTATAGTATATTCAACTTCAAAATGAAGTAAGTGTAAACAAACGCACGTGACAACAACCGATTTAGTGACAGAGTAGGACTCAAAACAAAATATTTCTATATAATGGTCCATTGCAATGCATTGTACACTTCATCGCAAGTACTCACGTACTGACCTGTTTAATTTTCTACATCCCTACTCTTGCAACATTCGAGTGTTTTAACCAATAAAACCACGCGCCAGCTGCCGCATGCGCGATTCTTTTATTTACCTCTACTGAACCTTGAAGTTGAATATACTATAGACTTATTTTTGTTATGGTAGCTGGGTAGTTTATTTTGTAATTTTAGGTGACCGTAACTCAGTTTTTCACATTTTTTAGTATTCTGACGTCACAGACGCCTAACGTCGGAGTTGATATTCTTGTATATTTCTATACAGGGTGGCCCAACGAAGACTTGACATGGGGATTTTTGGTGATAATAGCGTAGATGTAAAAAAACGCTCGGTCTATTTTAGTTTGGAGGGGTACAATTTTTATACATGTAAATAAGATTAATTGGTTGTCATCAGTTGTAAATTCTTTAAAAGAATTTAAACTAAAATACGAATGTAGCATACCCAGGTAGCAAGGGATGTTATATTACAAGAAATTAACATCACTTTTGGGTATATTTTTAAACTAAATCATAACATCACATAATATTGAAAAATAACATGTATTTAACATCACATTTGCAACGTATCACGTGTGACGTGACAACCATGTTATTTAATAACAAATATTTAGCAACGCTGTGAATATATCGCATGTCACATATTAACGTGGCTTTCACGTGAATGTCATGTTATTTTGCTTCTCACCGACGTTTGAAGCAAAAAAATCGATATAAGATGATGTTGATAGAGTAAATTATTATAAGGAAATTGTATACACATTATACGATTTCCAATGGATAGGGGGCTCTGCCGAGCTTCTCAAGACCATGGACACGGATTAAAGGAATATATTCTCCGCTTAATCTGCAATTTCGTATTTAGAATCTATCTGTTTCAATCTGTGATTGTTTCAATTACTGATTGATTTTAAATCCGATTTTTTTTATAGGGTTATAGCGTTTTTAATGGTTTTAATTGAGAAAAAGCTAATATCCTAGAATATTATTTAAATATTAAAGTACCAGTAACGGCATCCATAAGATATTAGATATAACCAATGAACTCAAGTTCATTGGATATAACAGGAATGTGGATTTATGATGTTACAAACACGTTATTTTCGGGATGTCATTGTGTGATGTTATTAGGGGCGGACTTAGGACATCCCCACCATGCTACATTCTTGTTAAATGAGACTACAATCTTAACATCACATGTCACATATTAACGTGACTTTCACGTGAATGTCATGTTGTTTTGCTACCTGGGTACAGTTTGAGTAAATTTGATCTAGATCAACGTCATTATTAGATAATAATGACGATAATTATCCACGGCTCTTGTATAAACTAAATATTATACTTAAAATTTTGTTAGACAAAATATATATTTTTTAACATGGCACATACGTTCCAAAATAAGTATTACAATAGGGACACCTGTGAGTAACTTTATGACAAGATCTAACACAATAAGGAAGCAAACAGCATGGCCAGCAGAAACACATACATAACGTAAAGGCAGCCAAATGAGTTATGTTTGATCTTTCCTGGTGTGTAATAGTAAGAACAACTGCGTGACAGTTTTCGCACATTATATAAATTGGATCTGGACCAATTAAAAGAGAGTCCGAATGTGAAATATAACTTGGATTTTCATAAATTTGTTCAGTTTGTGTGTATGCTGGTGGAGCTTCTCTTGAAGGAAAAATTTCATGGTACTTTGGAATTGGGGGGCCTAATTTCAAAACGTCGGAATACGTCGGAGGAATTCTGGTCAAAGATTTGGTCAATCTTGGATGTGATCGGTTATCTCCAAAACTATTGTTGTTTTCACTGTCATTGATTGTTCTGTATATTAAATAATCATGGTCATTAATAGATAAAACAGGTGCTGAAGAAAATACCCTTTCTTCAAATATATTATGACTTGAGAAGGAAAATAAATTAATTTGTGTTGATGTCGAGGGTTCACAACCTATACATGTATTTGAGATTAACTGAGTGTCATCATTTGTAAATTCTTCAGAAGAATTATGTACCAAAAGTTCACTGGAATGCAAATCTAGTTTACAAGTTTCAGGTATTGCACATAAAGATTTTGAAATATTAGTTAAAATACGATCTGCTTTTTGTGATGTAGTCGGTGGACAACTACCACACGCTATATTAAAAATGTCAGATGGAATAATTCCTGTATTTCTTATTTTTTCATGTTGTAGTTTTATGTCATCTTCTTCTTTTAATTGACCAGCTTCTTTGATGTGATTTATAGAGTTTTGTACAATTTCTTCTAGAATTCTTTGTATTTCATATTCTTTTTCTGTTAAATCTTCATTTTCCATTACATTTTTTACATAAAATTTAAATTTTAATGGTATATCATTTTAAAATCACTGTTGACAATTTACGTCAAACAACGGTATAATTATTGTTACTCCATCTAGCGGCGGTTATGTCTAAAGTTACTATATCTTTGACATTTTAATGTCAAACCAAGATTACTACGTAAGCAACATGGACTTATTTCTTGATTGGTGTCAATAATTTTAATTTACAGATTTCTTTCTAAACTTGTGTGCGCATCCAGAGGGCCTTGATTGACAGTGATACCAAATGTCCCTAAAATATTTACTAAAATATTGACATTAATGTTCTTCTTCTTCCTTCTTTATGGCCTTTTCTGGCATTAATGTTAAATATTCCTAATATATTGACAATTTTAATCAATTTTTAGGGATCACTTTACCTAGTTGCTATACTCCGTCCAGTTATGCAAGATAGTAAGAGACGCGGCCCGTTTTACACCACAGAGCGCATAAATAGCATAAATATGCATAAATTGTAGTGTATAAAAAATTTAACAGGTCGGTACTGTTTTCCTGGAAAGGGCCTATCCAAAGACTCGCATAACAAGCATAGTACATAAAATGCGATGCCAGGATTGGCTTGATGTATCGTGATATATCTTGTAATGGATAGGCCTTAAGTTGTAATTGCAACCTAAAACTTTGATGTTTTCCTGGTGTTCAATGTAATTTACGTTTTTTTCAATTTTAAGGTTGAACCAATCAGCGTACTGCATTTCTTAGGGTTTTAACATTAATTAAGGGGGGTATAGGGCTGAAACGTTTACGAAAAAAAACCGTTACGAAAAAAACCGTTACGAAAAAAAGGACTGCACGGACGGTTGACGGATATTGCAAATAAAACAAATACGAAATCGTTTAAATCGTTTAATTTTATTAAGAAGAAGCATACCACGAGTTGTAATTTTTTAGATAAGATTGTCGTCCACAACCCAATATAAAAATTTAATATGGTATGATAATGATTGAAACAAGGAACGACGCATAAGCCCACATTACAGTCCTAGGACAATGCTGCCTTCCTAAGCTGAAAGGTCCTATCTGTGTATGTTAAACCTATGTAGATAGGACCTTTCAGCTTAGACCGGCAGAATGCTAGACCTCATGTCGGATATATCGGACAGTCGTCTGTGACCAAAGTTATACACTGTCGGATATAATATATTATCAGTCAACCGTCCTTAAAGGATGAACATTAATTGAAAAAAACATGTAGAACCTCTAGTACGTGTGTGCAGTATACTTTTATTTAATCATTGTGTATAACTTGATTACAATTTATATAAACCACAACTAATGGTGGTTAATTAATGTGGTTAAGCAGAGGTCTCTAAATTGGTAAACTTTTCCAAAGCATTAGCTCTATTATGAATTCGCAATAGGCCTGCAGAAATGATTTTAATTATACATTTCCTAAATACGTGCAAATGCAAATGTAGATGTGACAACAAGCATACAGAAAAATCGGACAAACATATACTCGGCGCATTATCTATCTGAGTAACAAATTGGATCAAGGATTAGTGGTTTAAAAATGACTTTTAGGGCCACTTGCACCAAACATGATTTAAGCTTAAACTCGGATTAAGTTAATGGTTTAAGAGTTAATTGACGTTTCGCTGTTGCACCATTTTTTAAACCAAGTTTATTTGTCTTAATCTTAGAATAAATGTAATCGTTCGAGTTTGATGATTTATGTCACTTAAACCTGGGTTATATCAAAACATAACCTAACTTTAGGTTTTTATCTGTCATTTCGTACCCGTGAGTGTTTTTCTTTGATTTTACGAAATTACCTGCAATGATGGCAGAAGCCGATTTATTAGATGAAGACTTGTTGGAATTGGAAATATTGGATGATGGTTTCCGTACCTATCATGAGTGACAAAACTATTTTGAAAGTATGGATGATCTAACATTTTTTCAAAAATTTAGGTTATATAAAGAAACAGTGGCCAATATTCTTGTACGTATTGAAGAACAACTGGAATATCCCAATTGCGTCCGTTTTTTTGTTTTCGATAACACTATTGTATTGTGCCACAATTTTAATTAATAAAGCTTTATCATTTATAGTATAATTGGGCGAACGTTTTTTTTTTGTTTTCATCTTTTTCTTTAGGCATATCCATTGCTACTTTTTAGCTTACAGAACACAATAACACATAACACAAAAAGTTACTGTCAATAACTAACAGCTTTTTTTGAAAATATAATAAACCAAATGATATAAACGTCAAACGTCAAAATAATGTGAAGTTAGCTACATTCAAATAACACTAAAATAAGAGATGTGTGCTCGGTTTAACTAAACTTTGTTTAACTTTCATTGGTGCAATGCAAACATATTTAACCAGAGATTATTTTTTAAACGTAGATTAATTAAACCTTGATCAAAATAAAATTGGTGCAAGTGGCCCTTAGTAATATTTTTGTGGCCCATTGTGCTTTTGATAATTTTTAACATTTAGGTTAAATTGACTGTCATTTTACGTCTTACAAATAATAACAAAATCTGTTTAAAAAGTAAAACTTTGTTCAAAATTATAATAAAGGTAAGTTTTTATTAATAAAGTGCTATTATAAACTTAAATTTAACATTACCTGAATAAAATTACGGACCAGTATTATTTTAACCAAAAAATTCTCTGTTATAGTGTTTACTTCAAAAATTTATAGAGCACTGCATTATATTACTTCATTTAAACAAAATGTTTATAGATTGATGCTTTAGTTTTCTTTTTATGCACTTTTCTTGTTATTTCTTCTTGCTAAAGCAAATTATTTGGATTTTTTTATAAATGTCAAAATAATGTCTTGATTGACAATTAATTTTAAACAAGATGAAAACCTTACATAAGGAACTAAATATATTCAACATTAAGGGTAGAGACAGTTGTGAGGGAACGTTCAAGAGCAAAAATATTTTAACTGTGCCCTCAATATATATTTTTAAGTGTGTAATGTTTGTCAAAAAAAATCCCCACTTGTTTAAAAGAATTAATTGTGTCAGGCAGGGTGATATTCTGCAAATACCAACACATAAAACAAGTTCTTTTAAAAAATCGCCACTATACAACTGCACAAAGTTTTACAATACACTCCCAAAACAGCTCCGAGACATTGGCCCCCCTAATGGATTTAAAAGTGGTGTCAAAAAGTATTTAGTGGATAAAGAATTTTACACAACAAATGACTTTTTAGAACCAGCTACCAGAAATCCATAAAATATTTATTTGTCATTACTTTGAAATTCCAAAAACTTTAAACTGTTTACTTTTATTTATTTATTTTATTTCCTTTTATTAATTTATTTTATTTACTTTTATTAATTTTATATTTGTACACTACATATACTGTACGGTATGCTGTAGTTAATTTACTTACTGTACTTTTATTTTAACTTTTCTTATATTTTAATTATATATTATGACCTACCAAATGTACCAGTGGTATCCTGATTGGCAAATAAATTATTATTATTATTATTATTATTATTATTATTATTATTATTATTATATTCTGCCAATCAAATAACAAGAAACAAATGAACATCAACTCAGATAGATAATGCGCGGAGTTTACCTATGTATTTAACATTAATCTGTTACTTGTGACATATATTTATTTGGGCTGTGTTAAGCAGAAAGCTACCAACCCACATTGTGAGATAAAAGTAGTTTACGGAACATTTTACCCAATATCTTTTACAGGAATTTAATTAAAGATTACATATTTTGTACATGTTCTGATAAATGAACAGGTGAAACAAACAATAGTTATTTATATACCAAGGGACTGAACTGGCTGTTTTAGTCCCGCTGCATTAGTGTTTCCTGAGCGAGCGTAGCGAGCGAGGGAAACAGAAATGCAAGGGACTAAAACAGCCAAGTTTAGTCCTGAGGTATATACACTATTTTTTGCAAGACCAAACATAATTTAGGTAGGTAGATAAAATTTAAATTAAAAACCACGCGTCTAAAATCGGTTGTTTTATTTTCGTAATTTAATCAAGATGCCTGTAAATTGCGAAAAGTCAGTTTCATGGCTATCGCGATTGCAATTGTTTTTTAATATGGTTGATACAAACGTCAAAAAAATGGACGAAGATGATAAATTAATTTTAAGTTATGTATAAATTGTTATGACAATGTTATTTTTAAAGGTTTTCTTTGTTAAAATCAAATAAATTGGTTTGAATCGCTAATTTATTACAAAACACCACCAAACCTAATTTTTCAACCAGCAAAGCACATAGTAAGTATAATATTTTAATATTATCAAGGTTGCCCTGATTTTTATTCCCTAGGGAGAAAAACGGCAAGTTTAGTCCCGAAAATAAAAGCGTAAAATTAGATTTTAGTCTTGGTCGTGCAAAAAACAATTTTAAGTGTTTTCTTGTCAAAATGTTTAAAAGCTGTTAGGGAAAAAGTTCAACAATTTACTGTCATCTCACAATGTGGGTTCGTAGCTTTCTGCTTAACGCGGCCCATTTATAGTATACAAAATAAAGTTTGCCACCATTCCCCCCTTTCCCCTACTTATATCAACAAAAATGAAAAACAAATAATATGTTTAATAATAAATAATATTACCATTAATAATAATATTACCATGAAAAAATAACTAAACACCAATATAACTTTAAAGTCATCTTGCCAAAAACCTAAACCTAAAAATCACAAAAAGCATAAGCGGCTGCTCTTGACCCCCTTTCCCCTACTCTGCCGTGTTAATTGAAACGGGCGTATCTACAATTTTGTCGTTTTTGAGGTTAGGGGTGTATCTTCCATTACCCAGTCCACATTTAAGAGTATGAATTTTTGGCGACAAGAATAATAATTATTCATTCCTTACAGGAACTACATTTTCACTTGGCACTTTTTAATGGACATGGAGACACTCTGAACAAAACTGAATCCTATCTGAATTTTTGCATCTCTTTTTAAAGGATTTTTAAAACAATAAATTAAGTCAATGTTAAATGTATGTGCAAAACCTTTTTATGCCGGTATATTTCTAAAGAAATCGGCTATATTTAATTACCCCGACAAAGGTTCCAAATCTCATCAATTAGCAAGCTAATTACTATTCATGACATCTGAAACGATCATTTTAACAATGAATAATAATTGTTTATATGATTATTTCTATGATTCACAGTTCAGCTCCCTACTGAAATAGAGTAAAAATTTACCTAGGTCAACCGAAAGTCTAAGTAAATCTATTAAAGCAATATATTATTTTAAAATTTTTAACACCATATGAAATATACGCAACATAACAATAGTTATTTATGATACTAGTGGGTAAAGTAAGATATTGCCCATGAGAAAATTAACGAGGCGTCAGCCAAGCAGGTGTGCCATACAAGGTTTTATCCAATAAATAGCTTAGGAATTTATATTTTTATTAAAAATTTTAATGACATGTACAAGAAAATAATTTGA